>JAEQBH010007907.1:0-86588 GCA_016808115.1 Tetrastigma voinierianum | reverse complement strand
CCAATAACTTAGCCAATTTCATAGGTTTTTGGTATTTTCATACCTTGAGGAGGCCTCTCAAGCCCTCTTGTTTTGTAAGAAAGTGTGAAGAATTGAACAATTTGGAGAAGATATTTTGTAAGTTTTATTTTTGTAAATAAAGTCTTTTATTTTAGGTTTTGCTTTTATTTCTTTTCTCTGCTTCTCTCTTCTTTCTCTCACTTTCCCGGTGCCAAACACCTCTTGAGGATGACAACAGAGATGCCAGCCTAAGCCTCCTTTACCAGCACTGAAGAGGGAAGGCTAGCTTGGTGGTGGGGCATATGCAAATGTATCCTCTTGTAATTAAAATACGGAATTTAGTGTATTTACATGGCTCTTATTCTCAAAACTTGGTTGCATAACATGGGATGTTATTGGTTGTGTCTCTCAGTCTTTGGGAATTTGTTGTTCTTTAGATGGTTTTTGAGCCTGCGAGATAATATTTACATGTTAGGGTTCTTCAAATTAGGGTTAAATAGCATTCTTAATTCATTTTGTGATACTCTCTCATGTTTGCAGGATGCGGGTGCTCGGGTGAGAGATGCCTTGTTTGTTCTTTAGATGGTCTTCTGAGCCTCTGAAATGATAATTTAATGTTAGGGTTTTAAACTAAAGGGGCCATAAGCGCATGCTACCTATATTATTTCCAGTAGGAGATGTTTCATGGGTGAGTTTGCTAGTTAAAATATAGATCACAGGTTATGCCATGGACTATAGGTTGCATGTCATAACGAGGATAAAACAGAGGACACTTGTTTGCTAACACAGGATTATTGACCTAAATCTTCAAAGTTAATTTTCACCTTTTAATTTCCAGTTTTTACAGTTCTCAGTTTCAACTTCTAATTCCAGCATTTTTTGAAACCACAATTCCAAGAGTCCAAATAAAGCCTTGCAGCTTCATACTAATACAAACCATTTTAGGATATGAAAGCCCATCCAGTGTTAGACCCTAGACCCGCTATCTGCGGGTAGCTTGACTACGCGGTAGTAGAGAACAGGTGTATATAAATTTTGTTGATTTTAGCTCAGCCTGCTGGCCTGAATCAATAGTCACAGGTATTTCCAAATGCACTCGATATGTTCTTTTACGAAACTCACAAGTTTGTATTAACGCATCATTCCTTGCGGCTGACTATTGCTTCTTTGTTCGGCTTATAATCCTTGCTAGCGGTATATACGAGGTTTCAAACGATTGTGGAAAGGGGTCCCGGCAAATCTATCCCCATACGTAAAAAATTTGCACCATGATATGCCTCGTAGAGCATTTCATTTCTCTGGCGATATTTCCAATCTTTGGCATCTATCCACATAATTTGACCCATTGATCTGGTCAAAACGAGTTGTGATAAAATCTGATTGGAGTATCTTATGAGCTGTTCTTTCTCCAGAAAAATACCCCCATATGAGCGATGCATGGCATTCATTCATAATTACCTTTGTTCACCCTCAGCACACATCTTCTTATAATCATATCGACCCTCTTAAATAATAATTGGGTCAAATCAGGATATAATACTGTGTCGATCCTGAGCTTTCTTTTACATTGGTGGCTGAATTTAGAAGGAACTGCCTCCTGAAACTAGTAATTCACAATATCAGCATACCATGGCATTTTGAATAGTGGTGGAAATAGTTGCTTTCGTCACGGAGCTCTCTCTTAATCTTATGCCTCCTCTTACTAGCAGTTTCTCTGTGCGGACAGTGATCGGCTATCACGTGTCATCCTTGCACATCTCTAATTTCCAGATCAAACTCTTGCAGTAAATGCGCCACCTTATCAGTCTTGGCTTAGCTTCCTTTTTGACCTCAGAATATTTGATGGTGCATGTAGTGTGTGAACTATAACATGGGATCGGAATGCTTTGAATTTTCACGAAACAAACACTATTGCTAGCATCTCGCACCCGGTTGTGGAATAGTTTTCTTGTGCTTCATTAGAGTTACGCTAGCATGGTATATGGCTCAGAATATATTTTCTCTTTTCTTTTGCCCCAACAGCTCCCAAATTCTGCAAGGAAATCAGTGGCATCACACATTGCCGATTCTGATCCGATGCAGTGCGGCTATGATAGTCTGCCTTGAACCAATCGATCTTAATTTATTAGCGACCCCAGAATCATCAAATTAGTTTGTCTTTCTCCATTAATCTGCATAGTGGTGCTATTCTTGAAGTCTTTAATGAATCTCCTGTAAAATCAGTACCCGAAAACTTCTTATCCCTTTTACGTGAATTGGGAGGTACAGGGTTTGATAATAAAAATACTAGTTAGTCCATACAATACTATGTGAAATTTTATGACTAAAGACAATACCTTACATTACCATGAATGGCATTTCCCAAGTTTAGTCTTTAGATGCTTGTCCTTGCATCTTTAATCTTGTTTCAGGTTATTCAGACATTGTTCAAAAGCGGACCCTTGCTAATGATCATCGTAAAAATTTCCATAACCTTCTAATCCCGAGAACATTGACATCATGTCTGAAAGTAAGGGGCATTGCAGGCTGAATGGCATCTTCTGAAGCCAGGTGCCATAGGGCATATGAATGGTCTTCTCTTGGTCTAGGTGCAATTGCAATCTGGTTTATTATCCACGAATATCGATCGAAACAAAGTGAGGATCTGATAAATACATCCAACATCAAGATCAATGAATGGCAAAGGGAAGTGATCTTTCTGAAGTTCTTGTGTTGACCTTCACTGTGTCCGATCGTACTCTCCATCAATCACGATTCTTGTTGGAATTAATTAGAACAACCATTGCGGATTATAAATCAAATCCACCGCTATTTGGAAGCCACATGGGTGGGCTAACCCCGAGGACTATAAAGTGCATAGATAAAACCGACATTTAACCATTTGAGTACCTCCTTCCATTTCACTTCTTTCATTCTTGGATTAAGCCTTCTTTGATGTTAATGATTGGCCTTGCATTTTCTTACAGAAGTATTTTGTGCATGCATATTGAGTGGATGATACCTTTTAACTCTTGATAGACCCAGCGATAGACTCCATATGATTTCTCAAAATTTCGGCAACCACCTACATTCCTCATCACACTAAGTCAAACGAAATTATCTTGGTTTACTCTTTGTGTGAAGCTTCAGGTAAGCATACTTTAAATGACTTAGCAGCACCTTTAGGAGTAGCCCTTCTTCATGGTTTCTTGATGAAATTCCTTTTCTTCAATTTTGGTCTCTTTTTTCCACCTCGGTTTGTTGACTCATCACTTTCGGTAGAATGTAAGCGATGTCTGGAAAATGCGAATCAAATCTTCAGATAAAATTCATCTCTTTTCATTGATTGAAAATTGGGCATTAAAATCATAGTAAAATTCAAATTTGTTAACATATACATCTTCTATTGACCTTGTCTTCCCTCTACATGTCTAAACTCCTCAAGCAGTTAAATTGAAATTGACTTTCTCTTCTCCAACTGCGAGAGTAAGAAATTCCATACGCATATCGATTAGAGCTGCTCGATTTACTGAGGAATGGCCTTCCCAGTAGCAGAGGGACTTGTGAATCTTCCTCCATATCCAGTACGATGAAGTCTATTGGAAAAATAAAGTTCCCCACCTTTACCAGCACATCTTCTATGATTCCTTCAGGTTTTGCCAGGGTTCTATCTACCATTTGGAGAGTAACTGTAGTGGGAGTAAGCTCCCCCAAAATTAACTTCTTGGCAACAAAATAGGGCATTAAATTGATCTGCGCACTGGTCGCAGGCTTTGCAGAGCTCGAACTCTCAGTGGTGCGGGAATGGTGAAACTCTGGATCCTTCATCTTTGCAGTAAGCCCCTCTTGATCATAGTATTGCAAGAGTTGCGATCGGGTTCTGAATTCCTTCTTGACAATCTTCCTCTTTTGCTCGGTATGTCTTTGGCTTGCATAAAACAGGCGTCGGTGACCGAGCTTCTATGAAGGCATGCGATCTACAGATTACGAAGGTTTTCAAGAACCTTGCAATGTTCCTCTATCTTTGATTTCTGACCTCTGTGGAAATGGGGTACATGACGAGGTTGATGCAGGTTTTCTTCTTACTTCCTTCTTCTCGGACAGGCTGTTCATACTTTCTTTCTTTCTCAGTGTTTGCGTTAATGCGGGCTTTCATCTCCCTTGTTGCTTTCATCTTTTACATCCTCTTCTCAGTCTTTCCATACATTTTGCACCGCCATACAATCTTTTAGATTCTTCTTTGTGTCACTGGGAAAGGCATTTTTCATCTGGTTTTGTAGGTTTAGGGCCAGTTGCCCTATCTGTGTCTCCAGGTTCTTGAGAGAAGCATTAGTGATGTACGAAAATTTGAGAAATTGGCATTTGAGACTTCCCAGTTAAACTTTTTGTTCATGGAGGGTTTGCTTGACTTCTTGTCCCCATAGTGCGGCATTTGATCTTCAAATGGTGGGGCTCTCCCTCGACACGATATTCATTTACTTGCTTCTCCTCTTCTTTATTCTTGTTGGAACCTTGGTGGTCTGGCGATATCACTTCTTTGAGGATGTTGTTCTACATGCTGCCTTTGGCCTTATGAGCCCTCCACCATATGAAAAATTTTCATGGTTCCTCGATCTTTGGATGATAGTGTCTTTGGAAGGTTATGATTTGGTTTGAGCCCCGATAACTTCTTGGCTCTCAAGTACTTAACCTCCTCGACATCATAAAGCAGGTTCTTCGGTGGGTACCTCGGCACTTCCTCTCGATAATTCCCTCTCGGCCTCTATTTCATGAAGCGGTGTGCATCTTCCTCTCTTGCTTGTCCGTTCTATGCATGATGGCATCTAACTGCCTCATGGTATCGTCTTGCTCATCCTTGACTCCTCTTCCTACACTTGATTACTTTTGAAAACTACGATGGAGCTTTCGCATTGCATTAAGCGGGTCCTCAATGGATCTCTTGCCTCTTAGTAACTCTTCGTTTGAATGCTCCACGACATGGAAGCATCGATAATGCCTTAGATGTATCATTTCAAGGCATGATACACTATGTCCATCTGGGTCTTCAAGTCTATCCCATTACATGTGAACATCTTTTAAACAACCTTTTTTGAATCTCTCGTCTTCGCATGAGGCTCTCGTCTTCCCTGCTTGGAATTCTGATTATCTCCCTCCGTCTCCTACAGAGGTGAGTGATGGGGAAAAGTCTACCAAGTGAGAGGCCTGGCTTCCTCCCAAGTATCAAACGGAACCATATGGTAGGAATTCATACCATGTAGGCTCTTTGTATCTCTTAGAAAAATGGAAATAAATGCAGACTAATGAACTCTGGTCCTCACACATTCCCAACTTTCTTGTGTTTGCCATTAAACCTTCCCGGATGCTCATTTGGGTCTTACATTGGGATGACCCGATGCTTATTGTTCTTCGAACCATTATGTCCAGTCTTGGCTTTGATTCAAAATTATTTGCATCCGCTATGATTTGTCTAGTGCAGTATTCATCACGAATAATAGGTCTCCAAAAAGTCCTCCATTGTATCGAGTGATTGGAGGCATAGGCTGGCATTCGTTGTCCTTGATCACGAAGTGGCCTTTCATCTTCATATTGAGTTTTACGATCTTTTCGCCTTTCTCGAGCTTAGTGTTCTTTCTAGTTCGGTATCTATTTGGAATCGGATCGATTACATTTCCTATGCATTAAAGTTTTCTGAAATCAAACACACTTACATTAATAGGATTAGTCGGGGGCTGACAAATATTTTCAATATGGCTGGATTGAAAGTTAGTGGCTAAAAATAACCAACGCCATGAAAAGGAAGTATTTTGTTCTTTTCTTTTAAATGTCCAAATTAGCATTTCCTTCTTTCGTGAGTGTTGATCTACCAAATTCTTTTGATCCCAGTACTTAGCGCCATAAAACTTGTTGGCCGGACCCAGGAGCATGTACAAATTTATAACACTATACTTAAAGACTATTGTCTAATCCCAGGCAAGGCGCCATAAAACTTGATGTAGGACCAAAGACATGTACAAATTTATAACACTATCGCCAAAGACTATTGTCTAATCCGACAGGCGCCATAAAACTTGTTAGTAGGACGAAAGACATGTACAAATTTATAACACTATCGCCAAAAGACTATTGTCTAATCCCCGGCAACGGCGCCATAAAACTTGTTGACAGTATATGTCTTAGCTATTTGATTAGTTCGAAGATTGTTTCAATTGGAGTAAATTGTTTACTGAGTGGTTTTGATCGGGTTTATCTTTGCAGAGTGCACGGTGGGACAAGTAGTAAAGTGGAATTTAAGTGGAATGTAGTCAGAAAGTCTCAAGAATTTCAAATCCATTACCCCAACTACTCAAGCTCTATGCTATTTGGACTATAATGGACAATTTAGGAGATCGTAGTGAAAGCCTTGGAAATAAATTCAGGCCTAAAATAATATGAATGAATAACAAATGAATGACTATTTTTGAAATAATGAAATGACAAATTTAGATTGAGCAGTTATACGTAAAGAGAACATTGAAAATAAAGCTATTGTGAAGAGTAATTCCTAAAGCTTGTATGGTAATTTTTGCTTTACGAACCCATGATTTTAAAACTAGTCGAGAATGCTGATGATGCAGTTTGGATCTCTCTAAACCACACCGTTCATCATCCACCTTTACCGTTTCTCTCGAATAAATTAGAATTTAGATAACTACTTTTAATCTGGGTAGCCTTGTTGGGTATTTTTTCTTTCTCGATACTTCATACCCGTAACATGAATTTGTAAACCTTAAACTCCTTTGTATAGTCATTGCATGGGTTCACACCATCACGGTTTCTCTTCCTCAAAAATTAGACAACTCATTCTTTCCTTGATTAGATCATTTGCTATACGAGTTGAATTCACGATTAGTGGCGAACTCTCTGCATGCTTAAATTGATAACTCACTCAACTGATCGGTTTCAAGTGAGAAGAGGATGTGTCGATTTAATTACCACGAGCTTACGATATCAATATCGGGTTCCCTTACCTTCGAAATTATTCATCCTCGGGAATGCAGCTACGTGTCACTCGGAGGGCTTCACGGAAATCAGAAACTTGGAACAACCTAGTTATAGGTATAAGAAGTGACATTAAGGATCAATTCCGGAAATCACATAAAACCTGACCAAGTCGAATTATAAGCTGAAATTCGGCAATAATGAATAAAATTCTGCGGGAAAGATAATTTAAGCCAGTAGTGTCATTCAATGGGAGTGGGTTTCCTAAATCTTTGGATTACACCATACATTGAAACTAGCAGTCAGAAAACCCTTGTAAATCGAGTGGTAGTTAAAAATCCAAAATTTGTCAAAATTCCAAAACTACCGAATGATAGTGAAGAAATATAATCTGCATTCAACTACACCCTTTACAGTGCGTTGAATCAATTTGAATGAAATACAAACAATCTAAAAAAAAAAAAAAAATGAAAAGAAAACAATCTGAGGCCTAATCAACCCAAATCTCTCCTTGATGCTTCATTTGTTCATTGATGCGACCGTATTCCATAGGAGTTACGAAGTTGGGCTAATTTGATGCACTTCTTTTGGATAACGGTTTAAAATGGCGAGTTAGTTGTTGATGTCGCGACATCAATTCTTATCGCGACCTCTTGTTGTCTTTAGTCATGTCGCGAGTCTTTGTTTGATACATGACGTGTCTTTTACAATTGTGGCGATGTCGCGGCGGCAGGGCGTCGCGACCTTAAGCGTGTGCATTTGATGTCAGCGACAAATTGGATGTTATCAGCGACCTACGGATATTTATCCCGACCTCGAAGTCTTTACAATTGATGTCGCGACAACAAGGTGTTGTCGCGACCTTCTTCTCTTAAATATTTGTCGCGACCGAATGATGTCGCGACTTTACCCTTCTATGTAGTTGATATCGCGACGAAGCAGTCTTATCGCGACCTTCTTTTTAGATGCATCGATGTGCGACCATTAGTTCCTTACCAAAGCGATGTCGCGGCCATTCTATGATCTTGAGAATTAGCGACTACTTCTAACTTTGAAGCGATGTTGCGACCTAAATATTCGATCAATTTTTAGCCTCCTGTGTGACTTTCTTTTTGAATTATGCTGACATCATATCATCTTGAGTTAAATTACCATCGCGACCCTCCCGAATGATCTTCGAGACATCATTTCTTCTTCTTCATCAATTTAAGTTTGTTTGACCTTGAGCTCCTTTCACGCCCATTTCGCTTTGTCCTCAATTATGCTTCAATTGCATTGGACCTTTATAATTATAACGAAAGTGCATTTTGATTGTTGTCAAAGCTTCCGCGACATCGATTCTTTAATCTTTGGCACTTCTGCTACTACTGACTTCCTTGACCCATTATATCGGTATTGCGCGTACGTTACGCTCTTTTACGCATTTTACGCTTTCTTTTCAATTTCTGGCGTGATTAGGTGAAAGTTATTCCATCTTCACATATTAATCGAATCTTTTATATAAAATCAATCAGAAAAATGGACTGAAAATAGATGATGACTTTTAAACTCGTCGGGTGGTAATAGGCTTTACATTAGTGGAGATGTATGAAAACAAGCATATGAGACTTAAAGAATGAGGAGAAGTGTACTTAGCCCAGTATTATCGAGAATATTAACTAATGCAAGGAAAGAAGACCGTACATACTCACAATTCCAGGTTGAATAATTGAATTGTTGCATTATAAATTATTTGGGTGATTAGTGCTTCAGTTGAAAAATGCTACAAATACAGATTGGAAACATGTTTAGAGATAACTTCTGAGGATGACTTATATTCCCTTGCCAAATTGTGGATTCAAAGGAAAAATGTCATTAAAAAATAAAAGCTAAATTGTTTGAGGACAAAAAAAATTACTCTTTTTTTCTTTACTTGGGGATAAGCAAAACTTTAAAGTTTGGAGAATTTGATAAGGCCTGCTTCATTATTTTTAATCTATTTTTTAAGCATATTTTTAGCGGTTAGGATACGTTTAATCTTTGGATTATGGAAAATTCACCAATTTTGTGTTTACAGGTTTATATGAAAATAGTGAATTCCGGTAAGAAGCGAGAAAGATTGGCCAAGACAACAAACTACGTCGTGACATAGCATCAGAATGTGGCGACAAAATTCCAATATAACCAGTAGAAGCATGTAACAACAAGGATCAAGCTGAGCGCAATCCAGAAATGAAGACTGTCATGACAGAGTTTTGGGATACCAATTTCTATTGTGACAATGGATTTTTATGTCGCGACATAGCTAGAGCAGCTCATGAAGTAGAATGTCGAGGCATTCCTTACTTTGTCGCGACATTGATCAAGAAAATGGCATTGGAACCTTGTCACTAACATCTTCTGATTCTGCTCGACATAAGAAATGAAGTCATCAGATGAACTCTGTCGCAACAAAAGACAACTCTATCGCAACAAGAAAATGGAAAAACAATGAAACAATGTTAACAAGTGACAAAGTCTTACAGGTTCGCAGCCGGACATTTTGACTAAGGAGAAGATGAACCAAATTTTATGTCATGAAAACTATGTTGTGTATAACATTCGGAGCGATAATAGAAAAATACGTAGATTTGGTTGCGACATGGAAAATTTTGCGACAGGAAAACTTGTGGTTGAGGTGGAATGTTGTCCTGGCCAAGGCGCTATTGTCGCGGCCCGAAGTGAGGAGAATGTGAGAAGATTGTTACGACACAGAAACGGGTGTTACGAAATAATAATGAATTGAAGGCAGACATCTTTGTCGTGACAAAGGAAAATTATGCTGTGACAATAAAAGCTGCAGAGTTAGAGATTTTTATCGCAACAGAGAAATTTTCTGTTGCAACAGAAAATGGAAGATAAGTAAGAGGAGCCAAGGCAAGTTTTTTGCGACAAAGGATTCAATGTTGCAACAAAAAGTCCAGTCTCAGAAATATAAGGCAAGACAACATTGTTGTGACAAAGAAAAAGTCTATCGCGACAACAAATCCATGCTATTGGGAGAAACACTGTCGCGACAAACAAAAGTCTGTTGCGACATAAATTGAGAATAACAACATAAAGAATGTTGCAAAATAGTTGAAGATCTGAAGGAGGAAATTTCTGTCGCGACAAAAGACAACCATGTCGCGACATAAAACAAACAACATCAACTAAACTATGTCGCGATAAGTCAAATTATGTCACGACAGAATCCAAGAAGATAGCATGAAAATATGTAGCGACAGGAAACTGCAAGCCACGACGCCAGGCTGGCGACAAAGATAGAACCATGTCATGACAAAACTTTTCTTTATTCTACGATCAGCGACCATTTTGGGCCATAGAGATTTTGGGATCCACAATTTATTGCCTTGAAGTGCTGACCCATCGTGCAAAGCTACATAATAGAATTATCTAAGGCATTGTAGTATGCAAATCCGGGACTTCTAGGTAGCTGAAGACTCTTTGTATATTATTTTCTTTTATTTTTATCTTTTATTTCATTTTTAGTAGATTTAGTTTGAGCGTAGTTTATAGTTAGTTTTATGTTTAATTTCTGGATTTGAGTAATGAACTGATGTGCAGCTTCGAGCTAGAATTCACTGTAAACTTTTCTCTGTCACTATTGTTTTTCTTTAAATGTAATTTAGAAAAATTTTCGAGTTCATTTACTTTAGTTTGTTTACAATCTCAGTGAATTTTCTTGATCAGTTAGTCACTGACTTATGCGAACCAGTTTTGTAGATTAGGCTCCCTACAGGAATGGGTGAAGTGATTGTATTTTCACTGCAAAGTGGAAGAACACCTTAGTTAGAATTCTTGAATTTATTTGATTGGTATTATTTCTAAACTTAATTGTTCCCAGTACTAGTACTGTGTACCCAAGCAAAGTATTATATCTTGCTTTGATTTCCAGGAGGCCCTCTGAGTGACACAGAGATGGAGAATCCCGAGGGTAGAGAGGAATTCTTTGTGGGTATGGTAGACTAATGCTATGGAACTAATGAACTCGAAGATTATAAAATATATCACTAACTTACTCATGGTTTGAGGATAGTTTGATGAAGTATAAGTTTAATCGCTCAGAGGTTTCTCCTCTTTCTGATTAAAGGATTCTGATCCCGTGTTAGCAAATATCTAATCAAGGAGATGGAAAATTTTATCAGTATTGAAGGATTAGGTACCATTTAAATTGGAGAAGGCCTATAACATCCTCTCTATGTGGGCAAGAATTCTTTAGTCCTAGGATTTGGGTGTGAAGTACTAAAAAGGAAAAATACCCAGATCTTAGAAAAAGGATAACATCTTACAAGTAACTGATTAGATCCATAAGTCAGAAATAAACATGAGTCTCTAATTAGTGAAAGGTCTAGTTAAGGGAGAAATCTAAACTATACCATAATGCATCTTTGACAAATTCAGCTTTCCAACTTATGTCTTAGCTATGATTCAAAATGATGCAATAATTGACAATTATTCATTGATCTATTTCCTAGTGTTGTCTCACTCAGTGAACTCTCAAATCCACTCTTTTTATTTATTATTTTTTTGTATACCATTTAAATGATTTTATTATTATTTTATTAATTCTCTAATCATCTTAACATTGGAGTTCAAATAGTAATGATCTTAAGTAGTTAGGGTAGTTTGTCTTTTGATTTATCATCCAATCCCCGAGTGAACGATATCACGAGACGAAAATCCAGCTTATTACTTTTACAACCTATGCACTTACGATAGTCGAGACCAAACACAATTTTATTGAATCCATTTTACAAAAGGATAAAGACATATTTTCATCATAAATTGATCAACAGTTTGCTGAGTATTAGATTTATTAGGGGACTTTATTTAGTCTTTTGCAGTGATGTTGTTCTTGGCAAATTTGAATTACATACAAAAATCAATCGACAAGTTTTAGCGTCGTTACTTGAAGTTAGATAATAGTCCTTTGGTGGCAGTGTCATAAATTTGTATATATAATTTGGTCTGTCAACAGTGTCGCGACTTTGATATTTTGTCACGACATTTTTTAGCAAATGTCATGACTCTGATGTGATGTCGCGACATTCTTCACCCGATGTCGCAACTCTAATATGATATCGCAACATTCTTCAGTGGTTGTCGCGACTTAGAACTTTTGATCACTTTTCCTGCTTTTCTTGCTGATTTTGCTTCTTTTGCATTAAATCCCTGCAAAACACTAATCTGAGTGAAGATTCCATAATTTTACATTAAATTGAACTTTTAAGTCTTAAATATATATTGGAAATGGACTTAAAAATAGATGAGTTTCACACTCATCAGTCCTCTTGAAGGAACACAGGTGCATGCTCCTTGATGGGAAAGAATGAGCTTTCTTGCTTCATGCACGCCCTCCTTTCCTCATATGTTAGTGGTATGCTTTGGTGGAGGTCAAACTTCATTTTCTCCTCACCAACAAGCAAGGTCATTTCCCCATGTTCGGAATGAATCCAAACTTGACTGTGGCAAAGGAAAGTTTTTCTATAGATGAAACTTGTCAGTTCTCTTCCATGCCAAAAGTCAAAGAATTAATGGGGAAATTGAATTCGTCAACCTCAACTAAGACATTTTCAATTATTAGCCTCGGATGTTTCTTTTCAACTTACATCTATTTCAATGATGGCTTGACTTCAATGGCAAGCTCGTTGCTTACCATTTAGTGATGGGTCTTGAAATTCTCCCTAAAGGATCAAAGGCACTTCATCACATTCCATTATGTCCTTGTCTTCATTCAATGTAGGGCTCAAAAGTTCATCTTCAAGGCTTAAAGTTACGTTTTAACACTCTCTTATGTCATCATTCTTTATGTCGCTCGAGAGTTGCCTTGAAGATTGTTCCTTTATAACTTTTGTTAATTCCTTAGCTTGTATTGCTATTCTATCCATGATAGCACACAATTCTTTACTATTGTTTATATAATTGGTTTCAATGTTGGCTATCATGTTGGCATCCATCAATGTTTCCATGTTTGCTTCCATGTTGGTTTCCTTGTTTGGCCATGTTTTGCATCTTGGTCCTTCTTAATTTCTTCATTCAAAATGAATAGCTCCTCATCAAATGGTTTCTGATTGTTCTTGATAATAGGAATTTGAACTTTCTTAACTTTGCCTAATTGGATTTCCATAGGAGAAATTGTCAAATGTCCCCCAATCCAAATGATAGCTTGGCATAATGTTGTGGTGAGAGAAGTAACCTACATTGCTGTTGAAATAATTCCCCCCTCCAAAAGTATAAGTTTGTAGGCTCATAGTGGCTTGTGCTTACCTTGTGATGATATCCTCCCATGTTGGTTCTCTTTAGATTGTGTGAGCAGCAAGTTGATTCTAGAGGCTATAGAATAGCTCATTTATCTCTTCGTTAGACATTATACTCATCACCTTCCACTTAAAGCTAAAATAAAAAAAAAAATAGAAATAAACTAGCTACAAATAAAAACAAGTAAAATAGGAAAATAATCTTATTCTCGAGCACAAAAAAATAAAAAAATAATTAAAAAAAAAAGTTATTTTTTCTCACATTAACAAACTTCACTTTTGCTAGAATACCAATCCAAACACCAAAAAACGTTACAATCCCCGACAAAGGCGCCAAAAACTTGTTAAGGTTCTTTGGCTTAACGCGAAAATGTACTAAGATGCATGTATGTGTATATGAAAGTGAAACAACCTAAGCCCACAAGTGCACAGGTCACAAGTAATAATGTGGTTTTCAATTAAAAACATTGATCGTTCCCATGAGGATTGTAGGTTTAATGGGGGATTGAGTACCCCAGCTACTAGATTAGTTCACTATCTAAGTATCTAAATGATTTGAGGTAAAATTGTAAAAACTAAACAAAAAGAAAGAATGATTTGTGAAAACTAGAGTAATTAAATAAAAGCGAGAGAAAATGACTTAGAGAGGAACTAGGGTTGGTTATTTTCAATGATGCTTAGTGGTTCATCTACATGAGGCATGAGCTGAATGAATTATGACTTGAATTGGTATGAGGATACGATATAAGGATCCCAATTTTGTGTTCCCCCTTATATTTTCTCGCACTATCCACCTATTCACAGTTACATTATTCTAGGTCAATAGGGCGATACTTTTCAAAGGCAATTTTTCCTCTGGAGCTCTATTAGTCACAGTTACGTTCTTGCAATAGAACTACCGATCTAAGATCAAATTGGTCAAAGTTACGTTCTTGCAATCCTCACTTAATACATTTGGTGTCCCCTCCTAATGAAATCCACTTATTACTAGACCTTTCTAATTCCATAAGCCCCTTTAACTAGGTTAATTAGAATTCCAATTAGTTTATTCACGCCTTAAGAGAATCAAAACCAAATTTTAGGGCGTAATCCTAACGTCACCAAGGATACCCTAGTAAAAGAATTGAAGATCCAATTCTCAGCATGTATCGATTAGCAAAATGCAATCTTTAAGATTTAACACCAAATACAACAAATCAAGCATAAATCATCAACCACTTCAAGAGAATAGATGAATAAAACATCAAATCTAATAACCAACCCTATGGAATGTTTAGTGATAGATGTGAATCTTGTTAGCATTTATAGTATGTTTTTTCATGTGTTTTATACAATTTTAATGCTAGATTCAAACCAATATCTCTTAAGAAAACCCTAATCCCCCATTCACTTGTGTTTTGTATGATTAGAAGGAAAACCAAGCAAAGTGATAGCAAAAATCAAGTTTAGATGAAGTTACTAAATTGCTGCAACAAGTACATCGTGATGAAGCTGTTCGCCGTGAACAAGAAGAGCTCGTCGTGATGAAGGCAGAAGGATCATATTGAAGATGTCATTGGTACGTTGCAACAAAGGAAGTGTTTGTCTCGACGAAGTTGTTCGTTGCGACAAAAGATGTGTTCGTCACGACAAAGCATAAGATGTAAAATGACAAAGCCTCAAGTACATTGCGATGAAGACACCTTCGTCGCGACAAAGAGATGATCATGAGAGGATGACACGTGTATTCATCATGACAAAGAGACCTTTATGCGTGATGAAGATTAAATTTAATTTGGACCATAAAGCTTCCATTTCAACCCATCATTAGCCCATTTTCCAAAGGCCTATAAATCTCTTATAGTGTAATAATGATTTGGGGTTTGAACTTTGAGAGAGAGAGGCTCTTTTCTATGGTTTTCCCTCTTGAAGCTTTGTTCCATTTTCAAGGTTACGCTTTCTTTAGATTTCTTAGATTTAGGTTTTACTTGTGAGAAACTTGATTTGTAACTGATTATTGTTGGGAAGTATGACCTTATGGAGTGTAGATTTTAGCTTCGATCTTGGGGTTGAAGATATTTACAACTTAATCTATGTTTTGTATTTCTATATCTAATCCTTCTTCAATTTCTACAGTTTTATGTTTGTTATTAATATGAATTTGTGGGTTTTGATGGCTGAAATGTTAGGCTAGGCATTCTATAGGGTTGGTTACATATTTGATGTTAGATTTGTCTAACCTTTAGTTGGTTGGATGTTTTATGCTTGATTTGTTATGTTTGGTGTTAGATCTTTGGATTATTAAGGTTTTAGTTAATTGATGCACGCTGAGAATTGGATCTTCAACCCTCTTACTGGGGTATCCTTAGTGACGCTTGGATTATGCCCTAAAATCTGGTTATGATTCTCTTAAGGTGTGAGTCAATTAATCGGAATTCTAATTAACCTAGTTAAAAAAGTATAGGGAATTACAAATGTCTAGTACTAAATGGATTTCACTATGAGGGGATACCAAACACATTAAGTGAGGATTGGAAGGACGAAACTATGACTCATCTGAACTTAGTCCAGGTAACATTGATGCAAGGACGTAACTGTGACTAATAGAGCTCACGAGGAAAAATGCCTTTGAAAAGTATCTCCCTATCGACCTAGAAGGACATAACTATGAATAGGTGGATAGCATGAGAAAATACAAGGGGGAACACGAAAGTGGGATCCTTGTACCATAGCCTCAGACCGATTCAAGCCATAAGTCATTCAACCCATGCCTCATTTGGATGAATCGCTAAACATCATTGACGATAACCAACCCTAGTTCCTCCTTAAGTCGTTTTCTCCAGGTTTTATTTAATTCCTCTAGTTTTCACAAATCATTTTGTGGGTTTTTGTTTAGTTTAGTTTTTATTATTTTCACAATTTTACCTAAAATCATTGAGTCACTCAAATAGTTAACGATTTTAGTAGTTGGGTACTTAATCCTCACTAAAACCACACCTTCCCTATGGGATCGATCTCTAGACTTTTTAGTCCATTGTATTACTTGTACGACCTATGCGCTTGCGGTTCACAACACTTAGCCTATCATTTCAGCCATCGAAACACACAAATTCATGTTAATGACAAATATAAAACTACAGAAATTGAAAGAGTAGATATGGAAATACAAAACAGGGATTAAGATGCAAATATATTCAATCCCAAGATCTAAGCTGAAATCCACACTCTATAAGGTCATGCTTGCCAGCAATAATCAATTACAAACCAAGTCCTTCACCAACTAACTCTAAATCTAAAAATCTAACCTTAAAAATAAAACTAGCTTCATAAAAACCTAGAGAGGAGCCTCCTTCTCAAAGTTCGAACCCTAAAAACCTCGAAATAAAAGTTTATATACAAGTTTGGGAAAATGGACCACGAAAGTTGGGCCGAAAATGATAACTTTCAAAAACTTGGCCTCCATGTTGTGGCATATAAGTGTTTAGTTGTGTAGAAGTTCGATGGATGTGTGACATTTGAGTCGATGCGACATATCAGTATTGATGACTTGCTCTTTTCTCCTTCCATGTCACGGCATGTGGTTCGAATGTTGCGGCATATTAGTGTCTAACATTCAGGCTCTTCTTGGATGTCGTAACATATGACTCCAATGTCGCGGCATGTCAAGTGTTCTATCTTCATGCCGCGACATGTAGCATCTATGTCGACATTCGATGGTCTTGCCTTCTCTGCCTTCTTGCTCCAAAATGCTTGTTCTTCATTATGATCGCTATAAAATGTAGGGAATTATGAAAAATTCACATGATCTAGGTGTGAAATTCACATTATGACTCAAAATGAATGTATAAGATGTGCAAAAATGATATGCAATTTCACTCTCCAACAGTAGAGGTAGTATCGAAAGATATGAGGCCCGAGCAGAGAGTAAAGGATCAAGTTCGGATATTATAAGGTAAGATAGTTGAAAACCATGGCTGTGGAGAAGTAAGACGAAGGAGAGGATGATGCAAGGATGCAGAGATATATGGTGGCCCGGCAACATGTTTTGTGCTTACCCACCGCATCACCAGGTGTCCAGTCGTTATTTATAAATATTAATTTTGAATAATTTTTAAACTTTTTTTTTCCTACCACATGTCTAGCTAGTAGTTAATTAGAAAAAGGGGCCAATAAGGCTTGGCTCAGTGGTTAAAAGGTTGGGTAGGATATTGAGAAGAGACCAGGTTCAAGTCTCCATGAGAATACAATACTAATGTACAAAGTGAATAGATGTCAAGCAAAAAAATAACAAAAGGGGTTGCAATAAAAGGAAAACCGACTAAATTAAGAGTTTGAATGGATAAAAGATCTCTTTACATCCTCAAATTTTATCTTTGAGTAGATAAGATAAGAATCTCACAAACCCTATTAATTAAAGTACCATACATGATTAACTAAAAAGCTATTAATAATTAACTTTTCTCATGTTTTAATGATGAATTGTCTATATCATACTTCAAATAAATTACTTTATCGCTAAAATTTGAATGAGAACTTGCCATTCATTTCAGCTTCTTTATATATACATGATATTTAAACACCATTCCGCCACTTGAGGCATAAACACTTGAGTAGGTGGAGCACCTAATACTAGGGTCCAGGACGACTCACTCATGTATCTTTCTCCCTGGCATATACATGGCTGTAACAATGTCCTTTGCAGCCGGGCTAACCCTCATCATCGGCATTACCTGAAGAAATGGCTATCATAACCTAAAATTAGTATTAATTACACACTCATATATTTCTTATATACGATAATCTAGTTGTTAAACTACCAGCTCTCCTAAAAGCTTAAGCTTATAAGTTTGGGTTTGTGAATAATAAGTATCTTTAACAACTCCCTCATTTATGACCTTTGCGTACTACGTACATGGAAAGTCAAACAAACCAAATAGAATCCTCCTTAATATGAATATAGGATTTCAAATAGCAACTATATGCTCTAAATCCTGAAAGCTCAAACATGGTTGGGTTTTAATATGAATGTCATGTTTTAACACCTTCCCTCACATCTCACATTTTATGCTCGCTCATTGGAAATTCGAAAAACCAAAATGAGTCCTCCAGTGGACTTTGAAATAACAAATGATGATTCAAATTGCAAAGAGAGGTCTCGAACCCAAGACATCCTGTCAGACCAAGCTCTAGTATGCGGGTTTGTTGATATTTATACAAAACCAGAAAGTTCCAAAAGAACTTGAAGTCTTACTCAACCAAGGCTACATGTGAGGACGAGACCGTGATGGATGATCTAAAGGTTTAGGTAAGTTAGGGTATTGGTTTGTGGTAGTTTAGGGGTAAAGGGTATAACTTTGATGATAGGTAGGGTTCCAAAGGTTATAGGGTCAATTTAGAGGTTTTATATGATGGAATTAAAAAATTAAGTATGAAGGATTTTAGGTTTGGAAAGGCTTGGGTTTGATTTGATACAAAACAATATTGTTTGAGCTACTTTTAGTTTAAGGTTTTCTAAGGTAAGGTGATAAGCATTTTTGGCGTAGCACCAAAGACTTGTTAGTCCCCGACAACGGCACCAAAAACTTAAAAACTTGATATGCATAAACGTGATATATAAATAAAATATGCAATAAAGGGCATATTCTACGCAAGTATACGCTTGTGAAGTAATAAAGTGTATAAAATATACAAATATCGATCCACGGGAAAATGGGGATTCTAAGTACCAAAATTAGAATGCTTCTCTACTATCTTGTCCCATGAATATTCAAAAGGCAACAACTCCTTAGTTTGAAAGATTTATATTTGGTACAATATTTGCCTCAAATTATATTAAAAAAATGATTTTCTATTGAACAATCACCATCAGAGATTTGATGTTTGCAACATTAATAGCGTCTTCAAATTTGCTGATACTTTCAATCCCCGCATTATTAACCAGATGATCTACTGCATACAAGAAATTAGTTAGAAATCAATTAGATTCAGAATCAGTTTATTGAATGAATGGTTCAGAGAAACTATACATTATTTAATGACATGATCTTTTCGAATAGTGACATGATCCAATGAGATTTGCCCTTATTATCATCTTTTAGGCTAATTTATCTTATAACTTATAATCCATTTCTAAAATTTATGACTATTCTGTGCACCAAGTACCCATCATATTTAACTCATGTGAGTAGAGTATTCAGCGTTTAAATAGGCGAGCATAGGAGGATCGATTTGACTCCCAGTAGGACGGATTTACAACATTGTAATTCAAGTGTTTTAGTTGTCGAAAAAATATTTTGAAAGTTAGTTGAGTGCCATTGTTAGCTGCGCGGCCACACTATTTTAACTACTTTTCAAGAGAATGGATGTTCACTTAGATTTAACTACCTGGCGAATGAGAAAGATTTATTGGACAAGAGTAGTACCATTTGAATATATCTTTGTGTAGATCCTACTTATCTTTACCCACGACCCTTTTTTTCTTGGTCTTATTTAGTTATGGTAACTACCATTTCTTTATAAAGCAAATTTCACTATAGTCTTTGCTCATCTTGAGTTTAGATTTGGGTTGCATTCTTTCCATTTAGGTGAGGCGTAAGAGGAGAAAATAGAATATTTTCTTTTTGAATGTTGAGAAAGTCAAAGAAAAATCAATGAGTCAATATTTTAATTTAAATTTGTATAATTTATTGATAAATCATAAATTTAATATGAAAAATTTCAAGTTTGAATAGATCCATGTAAATGAAAGTTCTTACCATTAGTTAGAAAGACATCTTCTATAAATACTTTCAATCTCATATTAAATACAAATACAAAGGACTTTATTTGGCTTTTTTTGAAGTGTTCTTGAGCACAATTTTTTGAAACAATAAGAACACCAAATAGTGTTCATGAAAACTGGTTTTATTCTTCAAATTTAGTATTTTGTGTGTTTTTCGAGTTTTTTAAAACAAAAAAGGAATCAAATGTGTTTTCTGAAAACTGGTTTTATTCTTCAAATTTAGTGTTTTGTGTATTTTTCATGTTTTTTAAAACAAAAAAGGAATCAAATGTGTTCTCTATATTTTCCTTATTTTCCTAATTTTCAAAACAAAAAATAGTTTTAAAAACTATATAGCAAGCATTACTCTTTGTTTTTCAAAACTTTTTATTTAATTTTGTTATTTCTTAGGCTCATTTGGATACAGAAAATACTAGAGAAAAAAAATTACTCAAGGAAAAAAACTAGAGTTCTCATAGATTAGATTTTACTAAGGAAAATATAAAAAGAAAATCAAATATAATTAAGAATTCCTAAAAAATTTTACATATTTAAAATTTTTTTAGTTCTTATATAATAGAAAAACATCTAAAATGAAAACAGATAAAATTAATTTATTCCACTTTAAACATAATTTTATTTTCCTTTCCAAATTCTCTCCGGTTTTCTCTTTATTTTTTCCTTAGTTAGCCTTAGAGGATGTGGAATGACTCATAAAAGGCATCATTTTTGTTTAAAATTATGGAGCATGTCGCTTTCATCACAATTATTTTTATTACAAATATATAAAATTGAATCAGAAAGGCTTACGTACGATTGAAGTGGTTGATGATATCCTCGATGAATTGTTGGATACATCGGCAAATCATAGACATCGGGTGAGCCAAGCGAGTAGGCCCTCAGCCACCTCCATGTATTTGCTCCTTCCTCCTTGCAACTATCACCAAACATACTCTTTTCTCCGCATATTCATAGGCCATGTGCTATGAGTAAATCAATATCAACAGAAGCAAACTAACCCAGTTAAAAATAATAATAATAATAATAATAATAATAATAATAATATGGGTAATAACAAAAAATAAAAGAGATAATGATGATCAAGTGGGAATGAACACCTCTCCCGATTCTTTGATGAAGCTCGGTGATGAGAACAACTTTTCCGGACATGTTCGCTGAAGAAGTGCCCGAAAATGGAAAGCATGAATCTGAAAATGATTAGTAGTGGTAGTAGAAGGTGTGAGGCTAGTGAGAGGTAAGGATCAAGTTAGGACAGACGTGAGTGGATAGTTGAGAATCATGGTTTAAACTGGAGAAATGGAGAAAAGGAGTTTTGGACATATATAATTTATTTAAAAAATATACTAATATAAGTCGAAAATAAGAAAATAATGTCCCAAACTAAGTAAATCCTAACCATATCGAGCTACATATCGGCAATGTGTGAGTTAGTGACTACGACATTGTAATGTTTTTTAAGTTAATGTCGTAGCCACTGATTGCGGCATTGTGAACCAAATAGGTCCCTATGTCTATACTAAGAATAATGAAAATATGTATAAAAAACATACAACACATAAATCACTTAGTTCAGATAATGAAAGCAGTTTTTCGAGATAACACTTGTATTCAAAAACAATTGTGATAGAAAAGGTAGAAAAATGTATAATCACGAATGTATTCACAAAAAAAAAAAAAAGATAAATAATGTATTTACAGTTGTGATCACATAAAAAATAAAATAAAATAAAATAAAAAGAATGCTATTAGATTCAAAGTTGCAATGAAGGAAAATTTGAGTGCGGATGCTCAATATAACATTTCAGGTGAGTGTAGTACAGTGCTAGATGTACTAAATGTTATGGTCATAGGTAATTGATGTGATGAAGTGGTAGGTGTGAGCTTGAAAGACAAACTAGGGATTTCTTTTTCCTAAAAAAATTGAAAAGGGATTAATGCAGAGGCTGTTGAAGATGGTGAAGTGGAATGGATGGAGATGGAGTCAATATGATTGGGGGCCCATTATATTGAGTTACTATCAATGCCCTTGATACCGACACTAGGGTACCAATGATTTTAGCCTTGTTTGAGCTTCTCAAAACTAGCTTTTCCTTCATTTTTGTTATAAATAAAACAAAGAGTTAGAAACATTGGATGCTTAGAATCAAGATTCAGTCAGTTTACAAAGAGAAATAAAGAAAGTTTTAGTCATTTTCAATGATCAGGCCATATGGTTATCAAAATAACTAGTGGTTCAGGCCCTTACTCAACATTATTTTATGATGATGTTACACAATATGCAAACTTTAATATAAAGCAAAAGACAACTAATTGGATACTTACATAATGATCCAATTCACAGTGTAGCCATGAAATATCAAGTATTCAGGAAACCCAAAAATGGATTCAGCTAGCTAGTTGTAATATGAATCTAATGTACTTATATTGCAAGAATACTATTGTATTGGATTTGATCATCTCATTTCAAAATCGCAATTGATGGCTATAGAAAGTAGGTTAAGACTTTTAGAGCATTAGCATCATTTGGGTGATTCATCTATTGAGTTTTGAGTAATAAGACTGATGGCATTTGACCCCAAATGGTGGTTTCCCCACTTTAAATGAGGTAGGAACACTTGGTGAATACCTGACTCCTTGATCACGATTGAAGGCAATGTGCGAAAAATACTAAAAGCGAAGTCGAGTAGGTTACCTACTATGGAGAGAGGGATACAACGTATTGAGCTCAAAATAGAAGAAAATTTAGTAGGATGAAGCTCAAAATGCCTGATAAAACCAGCCTAACAATTGTTGGAGAAAGGGGAGTGGAAGAGAGAGAAAGGAGAAAGAGCATATGAGAGAAGAAACACCTTGGTTTTAAGCGATAATATCCATGATGTGCGGTATTAACTTAAAAAATATTACAATACCGTAGTCAATGACTGAGGCATTACTGATGTGTATGTTGACGTGACTATGACACACTAGTTTAGACATCATTTTTATTTTTGACTTATTTTAATGTTTTTTTAAATAAAATTATATATATCAATCGAGAAAGGGGATGCGAGTTTGAGATATATGGTGGTCAGCAACTTGTGCTTTATTACTCACCCACCCCATCACCAGGTGTGCGATCGTTATTTATTAATAGTAATTTTAAAACTTATTATTTTTTCCTGGCACATGTCTAGCTAGTAATTAATTAGCAAAAGGGGCTAATGAGGCCTAAAATCTGTATACATGACTATACAAAAGTGTTCATGTTCGGGTGTAGAGATAGCAAAGCGATAGCGGGAGGAGTAGAGTCAAGTTTAGGCGTAGTGAGTAAGATGGTTAGGAAACGATGGCTATGGAGAGATGGACAAAATGAGAGGCGTCTGAGTTTCAAGATGGTGCTGCGGTGTGTCTTGTGAGTGTAAAACTCATCTATGTTTTAGTTCATTTCACATGCTATTTTAGTATTTTATATCCATATTCATGTAAAACTCATAACATTTCCTCTAAACTTAGTTTTCACGATTTTGATGAAGCAGTGATTTAGTAAGAAAAGATGCAACATAGTTCCAAAAAGAGAGCTAATCGGATGTCCCACAATGCATCATTGGGAAGATGAATTTTATATATCATCTAGAGCATTAAATGGCTCAATTCCTCATTGTTTCATTCATTCAAAACTTTCCAATGACACCTCACCGCCCAATTAGGAGTTAAAATGATAAGATTATGGCCCTAACAAAATTGAATAAGAAAAAAAGGTAGCTGAGCAAAAAAAAAATGTCGCGAAAAAGCCAGCAACAAAGCCAGAAACTTTGTCGCGACAAACCCAGATTATGTCGCGACAAAGCTAGAAGATAAACTTTGTCCCAAAAAAAGTTTATTATGCCACGACAAAGCCAAAGACAAGCGAGAGATTTCTCTATCGCAACAAAGATTTTATGTAGCGACAAAGATTTGTCTATCGTAACAAAAGTTTTTACATTTGCAACAAAAGATTTCTCTAATACGTGATAAAGATTTCTCTGTCGTGGCAAGATTTATCATCGTAACAAAAATTTTCTATTGCAACAAGATTTCTTTGTGCGACAAGATTTCTCTATCCCTTGAAGTTTCTACTGTTGCAACAAAGATTCTTTGTCGCGAAAAGATTTCTGCATTTGCAATAAGATTTATCTGCTCATAACAAAATTTACGTACAACAAGAATTTTCTGTTGCAGCAAAAATTTCTTTGTCGCGATGAATTTCTCTATCCTGACAAAAGTTTATGCATTTGCCTTGAGGAATTTTCTATGTAGCAAAGTTTTTAGACAAACTTGTAGTGACAAAGTTTTATTATGTCGCGACATTGTGCTGGACATCCAGAGTGCTGATGTTGAGACTTAAAAATGCTGATGTCATGACTCCAAAATGCTAATGTCGTGATTTAAGTGCTGGAAAAACTAGACAAGCCCAAAAATTTATATTTTGGATTGTTTTCTAGCCCATTTTCACCCTAGGACTATAAATATACTCTTCTTTCTTTTGGGTTTTTAGGAAACGAGGAGGTGGAAGAACACTTCTCATGGGGTTTCTCTCTAAACTCTTTTTATTTAGTTTTGTTGTTGATTTTTATTTGTATTGGAGAGATTTCGGTGTTGTACATCAAAGATTCATATTTCATTACTGTTCAAACAAATATTGAAACTAACATCTAGATTTTACTCTCACCCCTTGTCTCTTGATTTCTTTCTTCATTTCTTACTTGTTGTTTTGATTAGTGATGATTGGAATCCAATAATGGAACATTAAACACCCTCTAGGGGTGGGGATTAATTGATTAACATTCAGATTTTTAGATTCTCAGTTATTTTGTGGGTTTGAAGAATGAATTTATATAATTGGTATTGTTCAACTGCTCGGATTATTAGTAGCTTATACCCAGAAAAGAGTTGTATCTTTGCTCTGATTTCCAAGAGACCCTTTGAATGACACAGAGATGGAGATTCCACGAGAGTAAAAGCGATAACATGGGAGTACATCTTCAAACCATCATTCATGAACTAAATAACTTTGAAAAGATTACTTTGATTAGATCACTAATTTACTCATGGTGTGAGGATTAATTAGATGATGTATCGGGTTTATGTTAGAGGTCTCACCTCGATCCTGATAGAATGTCCTTATCACGTGTTAGCATAGATCTAATCTAGGAGAGAGAGAACTTTATTAGATTTGATGGCTGAGGTACCAATTACATTGGAGAAGGCTTGCATTATCATGTTTATGGGGGCAAGCAGTCTTCAGTCCTAAGAAAAGAGTGTGAAGTACTGGAAATGAAAAATACCCAATTCTTAGAAAGAGGATTATATTCTACAAGTAGCTATTTAGACCCATTTGTCCTGAAAATGAATATGGTGTGTTAATTAGTGAAATGTATAGTGTGTGGAGGAATCAAACAATCAACTCCACAAATGTTGCGCTTTCGAGAGTAAATGCAATTTGATTTGTTAAATGATTATCACCATCCCCAGATGCCTCTTCATACATTTTAGACTTTAGTAGTTGTTGTTTTGTAGATTTTAGGATTAGTTTTAAATCGAATTTTACTTTAGCTAAATTGATTTTATTTCTCATCCCTATTTGGTAAAGCCTAAATAGTGAAAGCCCTTGTAATCAGGGTGCTCAGAATTCCAATTAGAAAGAACCTCCCGATCCACGTGGGTATGATATCGGACTTCTAGTGGGTACAATATCAGACTAGAGTCCACTTTATTACTTGTATGACGGAGTACACTTACGGAAAGAGATGAGTGTTGGTAATACTTTTCATTTAGGTTTTTGAGTACGCCTTGCTTTCAATCGAGTTTTTGAGTATTTACCACATTCACTCCCTTGACCATATTTTCATATATAATACATCATTTGGTCCTTACAAGTTTTTGGCGCTGTTGCCGGGGACTTAGTTTAGTCTTTGGTAGCCGTGTCGGAAAATTGGTCAACAAATTTTTGGCGTCATTACCAAGGATTGGCGTGGTTCACTTTCTTATTGGAAGTTGACATTTTGAAAAATGGGTGATTTTCTAATTTAGGCAATTTTTATTTTTATTTTTGTTTTTAATTTGTTTCTTAGCTTTTTTTTTTTTTACTCTTAGTAATTTTTACTTTATTTTCTTTCTTTTCATCTTATTTGTAGGTACTTATGGAGGAATATTCAAAGAGAAGATAGACTTGCCTCCATAGAAATAGCTTTACTTCATATTCATCATTTGGACACAAATTCTAATGACTCACTCAAGGAACAAGGAGTATTGTCTTCTCAAGGGAGCTCAAACCCCACATTTCAGGAGAAAGAAAAGTTGTCTTCTGTTAAGGAGAAAAAAAAATTCTACATGAATGGGAACAAGAAGATGATTAGTCTTCATGAGCAGAAATTTCAAGATTTAGATGACTTCCAAGTCAATATGCTAGATTGAAAAATGTAGAAGCTCAAATAGGACACTTGGTCCAAGCATTCAAGAAAATCTAGGACCTTTCCTAGTAATGCTGACAAATCCCAATGAATGCATGGATACTCCTTTGAGCAATGTGAAGAGAATTTCCTATCTTGAAATCTATGGAAGAGGTGAATGAATTTGGAGATTGAGAACAAGGCACTCATAAACAACTTAGAGGATGAAAAAAGCCATTAGTGGATAAACTGAAATTTGAAGAAGAAAGTCAAGTAATGGCCAATGAAAACATTTTGGTGAAGATTGACACATTTACCTTCCCTATGGATTTTGTGGCTTGGGGCATTGAAGGGGATCTAGAAAATTTGAAATATTAAGAAGACCACTGATGAGTCTTAAACTCATCTATTTTTAATCCATTTTTATGGCATCATTCTAAAAGTTTATGATTCATTTTAATGCTGAATTATGGACTATTCACCAACTTTTTGTTTTGTGTGTTTTATTTGAAAAAGAGCAAGAAAAGCATAAAAATTGGCCAAGGTAGCAACCTATGTCGCGACATAGTATTAGAATGTCGCGGTAGAATTCAATATAACCCGGCGAGTATGCCATGACAAAGATCGAGTTGAGCATAAGCCCGAGGAAATGAGGACTATCGGCCACGATTTGAGATAGTCGAGCTAGTTTATCATCAGCGATAATGGTTTTATGTCGGACATCATTTGGAGAAGTTCATGAAGAAGAATGTCACGATATTCCAAACTATGTCATGACATTGATCAAGCAAATGGCAATGGAATTGTATCGTGACATTTAGTCTTTGTGAGGAGACGAAAAGAAATGAAGATATCGAATGAACTCTGTCATGAGCTAACTCTGTCGCGATGAAAATAGCGAAACAATAAGACAAGTGAAGACTGAGAAGTTGTGCGACAAAGGAATTTCTATATTTACGACCAGACATTCAGTGATATATCAAGACCAAGGCAAATTTTTATGTCGCGATAGAAGAAAACTATGTTATTATGACATTGAGCGTGAATGGGAAGCCGAGAGAAGACTTTATCGCGATAGAGGATTTTATATCATGACAAAAGCAACATGAAATTTGAGAGTGAATTACTGCCGCCAACAAATACAAAATGTTAATCGCGATAGAGTTGAGAAAATTACAAAGAATGTTACAACACGAAACTCATCGCTGCGACAAAATAACGGTAGAGGTAGGAATCTTTGTTGTAATGAGGAAGATTATGTCGTAATGATAAAAATTGTTGAGTAAGAGAAATCTGTCCACGACCAGTTAAGTTTTAATCCGCGGCCGAGAAAATGGAAGATAAGTGCGAGGAGCCAAGGAAAGTTTGTCGTGACAAGGGATTGAATGTTGCAATAAAAAGTTTAGCCAACGACAAGGAGTAAAGAAGACTCTGTTGCGACATGGAAGAATGTTGTGACATAGAGTTCGGTCTTAGAAATACAAGACAACACAAATCTGTCACGACAAAAAATCCAAGGTACTAGGAGAAACTCTATCGTGACAAAAGAGAACTAGCCATTTCGCAACAAAGTCAAAATTGTATATATGATCAAAGAAGATAGCATGAAAATATGTCGTGGCAGGAAACTACAGGCCAAGACAAGAGCTGGGCAACAAAGATAAGAACGATGTCACGACATAACTTTCTTTGTCGCGACAAAGCTACCATTTTGGGCTATAAGTTTTGGGATCCTTAATTTTTTGCCTTGAAGTGCGGTCCATCATTGAAAACCTATAAATAGATCCATCTAGGGCATTTATTAACCATTCCATGATTCAAGGACTTCTGGTAGCTAAGACTCTTTGTATATTATTTTCTTTTATTTTATTTTTGTTTTATCTTTTATTTCCTTTTAGTATATCTTGATTTAGCGTAGTTTTTAGTTAGATTTATGGAGTTGGTAATGGCGATGTGTAGCTTATTTGGGATCTTTTGTAAAATTTTCTATTTCACCCTATTTGCTATATTTTAAATGGATCTCGGATAATTTATGGAATTCTTATATTTCGGCTCATTCTGATTTCGATTAATTTTCTTGTCGATTAGTGAAGCAGACTATGTGTGAACGATTTGGAAGATTGAGCCCTCTTGGGAATGAGTGATGGTGATTGTTATTTTTTTCACAAAGTGGAAGAAGACCTTAGTTAGAAATCTCGAATTTGTTGATTCGTCCTTATTCTATTTCATAATTCCAAATGATGCAATGCAATATCTTTATAATACTGCCCATATTGATAGACCTCCCATGACACAAGTGATAATCATAAATATAAATCAATTCATTATCAAGATATAGAGCTAAATACTAAAACTAACGACTCTAAAGTCTCGAATGGATCTCTTTACTCCCGTGTGAAGTAGATTAGGGCGAATATCATTCAAATTCCTGAGTGATTCTCTCATCGATAATAATTCTGATCATAACACTGATAAAATAGGATATGGAGATTTTCATCGACATTGAAGATGAGTGCCAATTAAATTGGAGAAGGTTTGCAATATGTTGTTTATTGGGGTAATAATTCTTCAGTCCTAAGATTTGGGTGTGAAGTACTGAAAAGGAAAAATACCCAGATCTTAGAAATATGGTTATATCTTACAAGTAACTGATTAGATAAATGAGTCAGAAATGAACATGAATCTCTAATTAATGAAAGGTATTGTTAGGGGAGAAATCAAAATTATACCACAATGCATCTTTGACAAATTCAGCTTTCCAACTAATGGCTTAGCTATGACTCAAAATGATGCAGAAATTGACATTCATTCATCAGTCTATTTCCCAGTGTGATCTCACTCTATGAATTCTCAAATTCACTATTATTAAATTCTTTATGTATACTAGTGAAATTACTTTAGAATTATTTTATTAGTACTCTCATCATTTTGACATTAGAGTTCAAATAGTAAGGATCTTGAATAGTTAGTCTTTTGATTCATAAATCGATCCTCGTGGAAGCGATATCTAGACTTAAAATCCACTTTTTTATTACTTGTATGACACATTGCACTTGCAATGATTTAGACTAAACTCAATTTTAATAAATTCATTTAAAAAGAACAAAGCATATTCTACTACAAAAATCGGTCATCTGAGTTTTTTGGTCTTTGTCTTAGGGACTTTAGTTAGTCTTTGGTAGGCGTGCCGATTACTTGGTTAAAGCCCAGATTACATCTGAAAATTGGTCAACAAGTTTTTTGCGCCATTGCCAGGGACTTTATTAAAAAACTTGTTGACCAATTTTCTAACATGGCTACCAAAGACTAACTAAAACCCCCGGCAGCGGTGCCAAAAACTTGTTTGACTTCTATAAGTTTAGACCAAATTTACCAAATATTTAGCATTGTTGACCAAAGACTAACTAAAATCCCACACTTGTGGGGCAAAACTTGTTTGACTTATTTTTGTGTAGAATATGTTTTGTCCTTTTTGTAAAATGGATTCATTAAAAGCGTGTTTAGTCTAATCATTGCAAGTGTCTGGTCGTCCAGTAATAAAAGTGGATTTTTAAGTCTAGATAACCGTTCCCACGAGGATTTATGATAAATCAAGACTAACTACCCCAACTACTAAAGATCCTTACTATTTGAACTCCATTGTTAAAATGATGAGAGAACTAATAAAATAATACTAAAGTAATTCCACTCGTATTCATTAAAAAAAATTAATAAGAGTGGATTTGAGAGTTCACTGAGTAAGACAACACTGGGAAATAGACTAATGAATGATTGTCAATTTATGCATCATTTTGAGTCATAGCTAAACCATTAGTTGGAAAGCTGAACTAGTCAAAAATGCATTTTGGTATAGTTTTAATTTCTCCCCTAACCATGCCTTTCACTAATTAGAGATTCATGTTCATTTCTGACTCATGGATCTGTCAGTTACTTTATGAATGTAATCCTCTTTCTAAAAGATCTATGTATTTTTCCTTCTCGGTACTTACCCAATCTTGGGATGAAGAATTCTTACCTATAGACGAGGATATTGCAAGTCTTCTCCAATTTAACTAGCACCTCATCCTTCAATTCTAATGAAATTCTCCATATCCTTGATTAGATCTATGCTAACACGGGATCATAATCATTTCATCAAAAAGAAGAGAAACCTTTAAGAAATTAAACTAATATTTCCTCCAACTAACCTCACACAATGAGTAAGTTAGTGATCTATCTAGGTAATCTTTCAGAGTTCATTAGTTTCAAAGTATTAGTCTACCATATCCACAAGAAACTGCTCCGTACCCTTAGGATTCTCCATCTACGTAATCACTTATGAGGGCCTCTTAGATCGAGTAAGATCTGGAGTCCTTTGTTTTTGGGTACACGATACTAGTACTTTGAACAGTTAAGTTCAAGAATAATACCAATCAAATAAATTCAAGATTTTCAGCTAAGGCGTTCTTCCACTTTGTGCAGAAAAATAACAATCACCATCAACCCATTCCCAAAGGGAGCTCAATCTTTCAAAACTGGTTCACATGCTCGGTGACTAGCTTGGTAAGGAAAATTCATTATGGTGAGCAGGCGAAATAAATGAATTCCAGAATTTTCCAAAAATCCATTTAAAACAAAACAGTAGTGAAAGATAAATTTTTCAATAAATTCCAGCTCGAAGTTGCACATCAGTTCATTACTCAACTCTAGAAATTAAGCGAAGGCAACTTCTGAGCTATGTAAAATATCTATTAAAAATGAAATAAAGAAAAATAATATACAAAAGAGTCTTGATACCTAGAAGTCACAGTTTGCGGAAAACTGCGCACGGTGCCACAGATTAGATCTATTTATAGAGCTTTAAATGATGGGCCCACACTTGAGGCACAAGTGAGGATCCCGAGTTTTTAGCCCCGAAATGGTCGCTTTATCGCGACAAAGAAAGTTATGTCCTGACATGGTTCTTATCTTTGTCGCCCCAGCTCTTATCGTAGCTTGCAATTTCCTGTCGCGACATATTTTCATGCTATCTTCTTCGATTATCGACTTTGTCGCGACATAATTCTATTGATGTTGTTTGTTTTATGTCACGGCAAGGTTGTCTTTTATCGCGATAGAAATTTCCTCCTCTAGCTCTTCAACTTTATTACCATGATCTACGATATGTTGTGACATTCTTTATATTTATTCTCCAATTTGATAATGCGACAAACTTTTCTTTGTTGCAACAGAGTTTTTCCTAATAGCATAGATTTGTTGTCGCGTGAATTTGTTGTCGCGATAGAGTTGTGTTGCCTTGTATTGCTAAGACCGAACAACATCTTCATTGACAGTCTTGTTACTCCTTGTTGTTGGTGTTTGAACTCCTTGTTGGCTGAACATAGCGATTGAATCCTTATCGCGACAAACTTGCCTTGGCTCATCTCACTTCTCTTCCATTTTTTGTCGCGACATAAAACCTGCATCTGATAGAAATCTCTTACTCGGCGATTTTATTGTCATGACATAATCTTCCTTTATTAAGCTATAGAGATTTACGCCTTCAATTCTTTATTCTATACATAACATGAGTTTACATTATCGCCAACATTCTTTTTGTAATTTTCTCAACCACGTCATGACAATATTGTCTTGTTTCACTTTGCAAGAATTGCCTCTGCTCATGTGTGTTGTTGTTGCTCAGCTCACTCTCTCAGCGATAAAGTCTTCTTGTCTCCCATTCCTGGCTTTGAATGTTGCGTCGTGACATAGTTTTCTTTTGTTGCGACATAAACTTTGCCTTGGTCTTGACATACGCTGGAATGTCTATCGCAACATAGAAATTCTTTGTCGAGACAACTTTGTCATTCCTTGTCTCATTGTTTTGCTATTTTCTATCCACGTGAGTTGTGTTTTGTCGTGGCGAGTTCTACATTGATATCTTCATTTTTTGTTACAACAATAATCCGAGAATGTCAGACATAATTCCACTTCCATTTGCTTGATCGATGTCGACGTAGTTTGGAATATCCGACATTCTTTTTCATGAACTACTCCGGCTATGCGACGCAAAATCATTTGGTGGCGAAATTAGTCGATTATATCTTAAATTGTGTCGCGACAGTCTTCATTTCTAGCTTGCACTCATCTTGATCCTTATTGCGAGATACTTTTGTTTGTTATATTGGAATTTTGTCGCGACATTTTGATGCTATGTCGCGACATAGTTTGTTCTGCATTGGCCAACTAGAAAAGTTGGTGAATATTCCATAATTCAACATTAAAATGAATCATAAACTTCTAGAATGATACCAGAAAAATGGATTAAAAATAGATGAGTTTAGGACTCATCAGTTAGTCTTCATTAGGTATGTTAATTACACAGTTAAAGCTGGTCTATACAAAAGTGGTCGACAAGTTTTTTGGCACCGTTAGGATTGATTGATAATTTAAAGATTAATATTCTAACCAAAGAGAGAATTATTAATTGGGTCATTTTTTTATTTCATAATATATATATATATATATATAATAAAATCACAAAAATTGTATATAACTGTTTCCCACAAATTTAATTAGATCTTAGTGTGTTTATATTTCGGAAGGTTTAAAATGCACATGAAACAAAAACAAATCCTGCTTTCTTTGGATATAGAAATTGAGAGAACAAAGAATCGAGGGAGGATTCTGAGTCTTGAATCTATGACATGGCAAATCGAAGAAAAATTACAACTTATTCCGGAAAGAAGCTTAAAACAAAGTAAGACCTCCAAAAATGATAATTGTGGAGGACTTTTAGAGGCATGTTATTCAAGATAAGTACTCTATTGTGAGACAGCCTGCCATAAAAGCCAACAATTTTGAACTCAAGCCAACTCTTATCATAATGGTACAACAGCATCAGTTTACCGGTTATCCCAGTGAAGACCCCGACGAACATATAGGAAGAATTATGAGAATGGCTAACACGGTCAAGCTAAATGAGGTAAGACCCGAGGAAGTGATAAAAATTTGCTCTTTCCCTTTTCAGCGAGAGATATGCGACAACTTAGTTTTGAGACATTGGTACATTGGATGTTGAACAAATTAGGAAGAATTGGTGGAGCCTATATGACAGATTTTTCCTCCGATACGACCACGAAAGGAGGAGAATTCAGAAATCATAGTCTTGGCTTGGGGAGAGAGGATGAGAAGTCTCTACAATGCATGGGAGAGGTACAAGAAGGCTTGCTAAAAAAGATGCCTAATATGCATGGAATATATCGGGACCACTTTCGGATGGTTATTTTCTACCATTCCATGAATTATGCCTCAGGCTGGCATAATTGATGCGACTCTTTAATGGGGCTTTCAAAATAAAAAGTGTTGAGGGAGGCGAGCGTAGGTGAAGACCTTGCGGAAATGCAACTCTGAGTTCCATCCCGAAACCCGAGGGCTGACAACAAACTAAGGGAGTGAATTGTAGTGGAGCTTAATCGAATAGCGCCATAGAAGCAAAAGTTGGATGCATTAATGAAACGAGCTTAGAGCAATGAGAGAAAAATGCATGGCACTTGAAGTGGGGATAGTAAATAAGGAGAGAGAAAATAAATAGTCTTGAGGAGGGACCCGACCCGTGGGGTTCCTACCAAGTTGAGGAGCCTGTCTGCTTAATGCCAATAGGAGTTATGGCACACCAAGCCTAACCTCAGCTTACCCACTCACTTCTGCGCGCACTCGGGAACCATGAGGAATTTCTCATATGGGGAGAACACAGTGAGTCAAAGTTTTGGACATAATATGCAGCAATATCATGCCTCGGATGGGTTCAAACAAGCAATAACGACAGTGACGACGAAAGCGAGATAGAGAGCAAAAAATAAAGTGGAGGAGATCCTAATTCCTTTGAGGACCAAATGTTTGCTTTCATAGGAGAGAAAATAAGTATTAAACATACATGACGAGGGTTGATGAAATGCGACATTCAGGCAAACCTGTAGATGTGTTTTGAATGCCTGACACTTCTTTGAAAGAATGCGGAGACTACGGTAGAGTGTTGGCCCCAGCCATACGAGAATCAGTCAAGGATGCATTCCCAAGTGACACGAGGAAGAATCCGAGAAGGATTGCATGTATCGTATCACCACAAATCCGATCCGACCGTTGGCGATTCGAGGCAGTTCAGACGAGACCGTATCTTGGGACTCTTTCACGATTTTTTTTTTTTTTTTTTAAAGCCGCCTTTGTGGGTTATGGCCCACATCTTATAACATAATCAAAGAAGAACTACCACCCCAGTGGTGTCCATCAAAATCTATACACATATCTTGAGTCCATTTACAAATACAAAACTTTACTTTTACATTACAAATCGAGCACGGAACCACCATGTAGTGAACCCTTACAGTGTGTTGGCGGGCGTATGCGGATGTTCTTGGCGTCTTCTCTGTACCTACGGATTAAAAACCCGTGCTAGCTTTCTGACGAGTGGGAAACATATCTTATAACTTATCTGGTCTGCATGCGTATACCTGATTATAATAGAAGTGTATAACCATATGAGATATCGAAATTTCATGCATTCATAACATGGACTTATCTGAGTACTTAAGCTCGCCACGGGCTTATGTTTATTTGGGACTCAGAAGTAGGAGATTCTGGGGCTTATTCTTATCTGGGACTTATACTTATAATGGAGACTTATTTTGGTGGGACTCAGTAGGAATTCTGAGAACTTATCTTATGCGGGACTTCTGCCTGCAGGACTTACGTTCATTCGGGACTCCTTAGAATTCTGAGAACTTATCTTATGTCTACTTATAACGAGACTTACCTTCGTCGGGACTCAGTAGGAGTACAAAACTTGTCTTATCGGGACTACCTACTTATGCACTACGGGTTTTACACTTGTTCGGAGGTAGTAGGTATCCGCGGATGCAGACGTGTCTTGGTATTCTTGAACTTATTCTTATCACGGAAGTACTTGTAAGTACTACAAAAGCTTATCTGGTACTTGTTATCTTACTTGTACTCTGAAGTATATCCTGGTCTTCTGGAACTTATCTTTTGAGTATTCCCGAGCACATATCGATTATTCGGATCTTATACGTGTATTGAACTTACACATGTATTTGGATCTCATACATGTATTCTGAAGATTTATAATTGTCTTCGAGGATCTTATACTTGTGCGAAGGTGCTCGTAGGTACAATAAGTCGAACTAATCATGTCGTCATGACATACAGGGAGTTAGATCGGACGTATGCGGATACATATCGAGTATGGACATTAGTGAAGCGGTCTGGTCAGGCTCAGGATACATGCTATGCGACCCTGCGGATCACGAGGTACCTTTGGGTGCCTCTTTGGACTTATACTTGTTTATCGATGCGGGAGTGCAGGTAGTATCTGAAGCTTATACTTATGTTACTGAGACAAGAGTACCCTTGGGTACTACAGAACTTATACTTATGTTCTTGTGCGAGAGTACCGAGTGGGTACTCGGAACTTATCAAATCTGGGAGTACGTAGGTACCACATAGCAATCGGTTACGGGAGTGCACATGGGTACCACAGGTGTCAGGATACGGGGTACTTTTTGGGTATAGCTACGGGCGTGTTGAAATACGAGGTACCCGCCGGTACTACCAGAACTAATCGAATCTGAGGGCCAGACGCATTCGGATGCGGGACAGAACTTGACCGGATATAGGAGTTAATCACAAGCGGAACTTATTCGAGATCTTGGGTGCATTAGGTACTACATAACTTATCTGAGACAGGGTACCCATAGGTACTCTGGGACTTATTCGAATCTGAGGCTGAACTTACTCATATACGGGAGTACCCGTAGGTACTCTGAACTTATCGGTCAGGGACTTATTCGGATACATGAGGTACGCGTGGAGTGCTACGGGACTATTCGAGATCTGGGAGTACCCTTAGGTACTCGGCATCGGATCAGGACAATCGGAGACAGGAGTTAATCGAGACGGGTACCCGTAGGTCTTCTGAGCTAATCAGAGGCAGACGGAACTTAATTAAATGCGAGTGCCCGTAGGTACTACGGAACATTTTTAGATCTGGGATTTTGTAGGTACTGCGAACTTAATCGAGGAGGCAGGGGGTACCCGTGGTACTGCGGAGACTTATTCGGAGACAGGACTTGTCAGGTCTGGGAGTACCCGTAGGTGCTACGGAACTATCGGATACGGGAGTACCCGTAGGTACTCTGGGACAGTCGGGCTCGTTGAATCTTTACTAATATTCTTTATTGATGTCTTATCATATATCGGTCGACTACCTAGACCAATTATAAGAAATGAGTAGGGCGCGATGCGATAAGTACCCGAAGGTGCGATCTGATACTGGGGTGCCATAACACCAGGGAGTACGAAGTGCGAACGGGAGTGCGTAAGCGCCCCAATCGGGACGAGTGCCATAGCCCAATGGGAGTAGAGAACTGTCGAGATCTTGGAGCACTATTCGGGGCGTCCACTCATTCATTCTTTGGTCTAAGGTAGTCATATGATCATATATCTTTCATATATTCTTGTTCCTCTGAATCATCTTTGCTCGAAGTGGAATCATTCCAATCGGATCGTCGAACTGAGTTATGGCATTTTCATGCCAACTAGTCGGTTTACCGATTTTACACTCGGGACTGTTTGTATTACTCAATTTTCTGGGGTCTTAACTTCATATTTTGACACTATGTCCTTATACTCCTTTAAATCTAAGGTGCTAAGGGTTCTATTCCAACTGGAATCACGATTAGAACCTGGAACTCGAGTTACGTAGAAACATCTGGGACTTCTCTATGTTCAAAGCTGGAACCAGAATTTGCTTGCACGGTCCCACTTTGGAAGGTGAATTTTTTGGGCTATTTAGAGTCAGAATTTGGAGATACGTATTAAATATGGTTTGTTCTCCTTGAAGTCTATTTTAAGTGGCCACTTAGTAATCCCTTAATCGGATAAATAGAAGTTGACAAGCAAAATACAAAACTGGTCAAGCAGGAAAGCGGAGGCTCAGTTGTATAGTGAACTAACTTCTGCATTAGAACTTCTTAAAATCGACAAGTCAAGTTGTACCGGTGGGAGCTTGCTTCTACCGGTGAACCCACCGAAATGCAGATTTTGTTATTTCTCCCCTTTTTCATGCACTTTTCCATCCCAAACCAAATCTATACTTCGTATACACTTCAAAACTAATTCAATTTCATCTTTTAACCTCAATTATCCTCAAATCATCTTTCAATGGATATCTTTCTTCCAAATTCTTTCATGAATCACTTCCAAAGCCATTCTAATATGGGTTAACCCATACACAATTCAAAAGTCAAGGATTTGTTAGGTTTATTCTAAACCCCTAGCTCCGTACTAATCATTTAACCGTGAATCCAAACAAGGGAATTCCTTACTTATCTTGTTCCTTGTGGGTTTACCCACCTTAATTTCAAGAAATCTAATGTTAAAGATGCAATTCAATGAAAACCCTAGATTTGGAGACAAGATATTAATCATACAAAGTCTTAGAATCCCATGTGATCCATACAAAATCCATAATCAAGGTAGTTTCCATACCTTTTTGGCTTGATCCCCTCTTCCTCTTCTTCTCTTCTTCTTCTTCCTCTTCTCTTCTTGGCCTTCACGGTTTGTTCCTCTCCCCAAATGAGACCAATTTGGTCTCTTAAATCCAAATTTTTGTTAGGCCTTGTTTGGCCCTCAAAAACCCATTTTGAGTTCTTATCATAATTGCATTTTGTCCCTGACTATTGGCCATTTATTATTTCAATTTCTTTTTATTGTATTTTGTCCTCATCTTCTAAGAATTATACAACAATTCATATTATTCTTTGGCCCAAAATCTTTTTCACATTAGGACTTTAGCCCCTTTTGGACGATTACAAAGTGTCCTTAAGTTTTATAACTTCCGGGTCTCTTGTTTCGATGTTTATGCAACTCACGAAGCAGTCAAATTAGCCAACACAAAATACCTAAACATGTCGAAAATGACTAGGAACATAATTTGAGGGATATTCTGATAACTCTAAGAAGTGGCAGAGAACTAGAAGATAGATGAAATAAGAAAAAGGAAACTGAGGAAGAGAAACATGCAGAAGTTAGAGAAGAATTGGAAGCGAAGCCACAGTTGAGAGTTGTTGAAGAAGATGGGAGCAACAATAATGCGTGAAGCTGACGAGTTGAAGAAATCTAAGGAGAAGGGAAGAAATTTAAAGCTTAAAATCCCTCGAGTTCCATTCCCTCGAGGAGAATTTGAAGTAGCTTGAAGAGCGATTCTACAGATTCTTGATGTAAGACATGGGAAAAACCTAGAAATTTGAAATTTTGCTAGGAATGGCAAAATGGTAATTTTTTCAGACTGCTTTCTAGATCTCGGATGACAAAACGGACTTCACAATTGGAATCATCTCACGAAATCTAGTCACCCATGCGAATTTCGTTGAATTTTGAGACAGCCAAATTTTCACAAATTTCGAGGCAACGGGCGTCAAGCGGACCCTGAAAACGAGATTTTTAGAAAAATCCTGAAAAATATCAAATATTTAAAGAATTCCCATTTAAGATAGATGGAACTGAAACCGGAACGAAATAAATTGTTTCGGGGCGAAAACGGACCGGGGAAGCATGACATGTGGCGCGATGTGAGCCACGTGTCTCATGTATAAATATAAAGAAATATCTAAAATCAAGAAAGATCTCACAATTTGGTCTAGCACGGCGTTAGAGAGAGATATAGGAGGATAAAAGCAAGCTTCTCCGATTTCACGGGGTTTTGCGGTCGGACTTCGGTGGTAGAAGTTAAAGTTGTTACTGGCCGGCGGGAGCTGCGGCGTGGAATGCAGGAATCCTGAATTTCGCGAGGTCCAGGTTTGGGTTTTCACGGAAGCTGAGAAAAGGCGGTGTCCCAGGAAATCACGCAAATTGAGGTAGGGTTTTTATCCTACTCGGTTTAATTTCTATCTAAGGGCATGTGTGTGTGTCAAAGTGGAGAATGTTGTCCAGTTTTTTCCTCCGACCCCATGATTGTGTTTTGACCATAGCTTGGCCATCCCTTATCGAATTGGTGATTTTTAATTTTTTGGATAAACTAGACTTATAGAACATATCTCCTTGAAATAGGTCATCAAATTCCGGCGGCCCCTTTGGACTCGAAATGCATTCAAAGTGGAGCTATGTTCAAGTAGTTTTCTATTATGTTTAAACCCCTGACGTGTTTTGTATGCTGGCCATCCCTTATCCGAATTGAGTGATTTCAATTTAAGGATAAACTAGACTTATAGAAGAACATATCTCCTTGAAATAGGTCTATCCAAATTCCGGCCCCTTTGGACTCAGAAATGCATTCAAAGTGGGTATATTCAGCCGATTTCCTATTATGTTTTAAACCCGGCGTGTTTTGGCCATAGCAGCATGTACATCCCAATTGAGTAATTCTAATTTGAGGGTAAACAAGAATTATATGAACATATTTCCTTGAAATAGGTCTATCAAATTCAACCCTTTAGACTCGAAATGCATTCAAATAGGGTACATGTTGAAGCAGTTTAAGTTTATATTTGGCGAGTAGTCACAGGTTGTTTAGGACATATCTTGAGTTTCGGTGATCTGATTTAGGTGATTCTAGTTGGAGAAGAACCCTAGAACAATATCTTCAAATGAATACAAAGAACTAGTGTCAAATTATGGATTAAGATCCCTGAAATCGGGTATCACAATTGTTTCAGTGTAAGTAGAAGCCCGAGCCGATTTGAATGAAAGGTCATAACGTCTTTGTCGAACTCCGTTTAGGTGTTCTTGAACTCTATGGAAAGTTCATTGAGTCGAGGAACCTAGACATATCTTGTGGAGAAATTGGTGGTGTTGGAATCTAGCGATAGAAAGCGGCGAAAATAAATAAAAAAATTAATGTTGGTACGCATGGGATCAGCGATTTGATGAAACTGACAATGAATCGAGAAATCTAGATCTTACCTCTTGTGGGCGAATCCTTTTCGGCTAGTACAGATTTTCACTTGATCACACACCGCATTAAAACACAAATAGAACTCATGCAGGCTTGATCCACGACAATAGCGAGCGAAGACTATGCGTGTGCAACGCCCTCTAAAGGTATCCACACGAATGACTAATGGATGGGATGGATGTCTTGGCACCTTATGATAGTGCTGTCCTGAAACCAAAGAACACCTTAGTGTCTTCTAAAACTAAAAGAATTCTCTCTCCAGCGCCCACTTCAAAGGAACCACACCTTTTGAATGATAAGCCCATATTATATCAAGCCTCCCAAACCCTTTTATTAAAAGCAATTTAAACCAAATTCCATTAACTATTAATGGGGCTTGAGTCTTGGGCTTGGTGGGGAGCTTAATCATGAAAATTTCAGAAAGGCGTTTCTTATCCCATTATAGCTCATTCTTGTAATGGCGACCTGTAGGTTCACTTTCGATGTTGGCGGCGGGCCCACGAATCATATTCTAAGCCCACAGAAGTTATAATTGGTCTCTAGCAAGACATTATAACTACCCAAATCAAGTGAATTCGATGACTCGAAAAAACCTTACCATAGTATGATATTAGTCCTTTGTCACACGATGTCTCGATTAAGCACAAAGCATGGATGAAGTCATCTGTATATAACTTAATCATTTCTTGATTGTCAAGTCGACTGACTAAACAAATGATATTGATAACTCCTATCAATCTCATTGTTCGAGCATAACCGGCCATTTCTCAGTCTCACTTATCAAGAGGCCCGATAGGCATCTCACTCAATTAAAGTGGGACAAATTCAACCACTATCACTCACATTCGTCCACATGATTTCTTGCATATGACCATAGCTGTATTACCATCACATTAAAGAGTCATTGAGCCTACGTGTCAGACACGAAGTTCCTCATATGGAATCCATAGTGAATTCGAGTTGAAGGGCCGAAATACCACTCTTGCAATGAGAATTACTGATAGCGTAATCCATGTAGTATTTCTCATAGTTAGTCAGTCGATAACATAGACTTAACATGTATTTATGTTATAGGTAACATCTTATGTTCACTGACCGGCAAGATATGGTCTTTTCTCATAAAACATAATAGTCTTACTTCATTATTATTCCCACAATAATGATCGAGCTATGGACTATTTAAGAATAGTGTTCTTATGCCTTAGGTTTTACCGTAGTCATCGCGATGACATAAATGAGCCAAATATTAGGGATCTGATTTTATCAAAGTTAAACCACAATTTAAATAACAAGATAAAATGATAAATGCCTCATGTATATAAACATATAATGAAAATGTATATGCCACTGGGCTAGAGCATATCACTAACAATTGGTATCCACAACCTTGCTGAAAGTTGGTGTTTGTACCAAGTGTGCAGGTTATTTGGTTGTGTTGATGTGAATAGTCGGGTTTTGACATGACCATTGCATGGCATGCTGTAGGCTATTGTATTGGGTATGAATTGTCATGAGTTAGCCTAAGGAAGGCTATATGACATTACTTGTTTAGTCATGTGTTGATGAATGCTAATATGCATGATACTACGATATCTATAAAGATTGGCATGAAATGTATGGAACCTTAATAGCTTGCGATATATGTTGCATGGTACTGACATGAAATGCGATTAGTTATAATGTTCATGTAGTGTACATCATACATGTAACATAAGAGAATTGCAATAACATTAGCATTGCATGTACGGACATCAACATATTAGGTGTGTGTGCATGGATATGGTCATTCATCATCGGTGTTGATGAATGGGTGATGGCTTCGTACTTTGGACGACGTCGATAGATGTCTCGGTTGAAATATAAAAATAAATATAAATAATAGTGTGTTGGGCGGAAGCGAGAAGGGCTGGTAACCCCTCAGGTGAAAAGCCTGGAACATGGGTGTAAGAGACCCGCGGTGTAACACCCCGAAAAATACCCTAGAAGTTTTCGAACTTGTTTAGGGTATATTATAAGCTAAATAGGAATTTTCGGGAAATAAAACGATAGACCCGGAAATTTCAGAATTAAGGACAATTTTATGTAGTGGTCCAAGGGGAGCTTAAAGTCATAAATTGAAGAGACTATGGGCAAAAAGAAGAAATAATAAAGATTGTTGTGTAATTCCTAGAGATTAGAAGGCAAATACAAATGCTTGAGACATGGAGGACCTTTTGCAAATAAAGGGACTTAACTTGAAATGGGTTTTGAGGCCAAACAAGGCTAATAGATTTTTGATTTAAAGACCAACAATTGGTCTCATTGGTGGGGAGAAAACCGTGAAAAAGAAGGAAAGAAGAAGAAGAGGAAGAGGAAGAAGAGAGGAGGAGCCAAGTCCAGGCAAAGCCAGGCTCAGGTATGGAACTACTAACTTTGAGTATGGACTTAGTTTTTGGTATGATCCTTGGTTTTGTTTAGTTAATGGTTTGCCCCAAACCTAGGGTTTGATAAAAGTTCATCCCAACATGAGTTTCTTGTTGGTAATTGGTCTTTCTAGGGGTTTGATGATAGGATTTCATCCTAACTTGATAGATTAATGGGAGTAAGGTGGGTAAAACCCCGAATGTAAAAGAAAATATGGAATCCTCAATTGAGTTGGATTCATTGATTAATTGCAAAGGTAAAATAGTTAGGTTAGAACAAAACTCTAACAAATCCTTGTATTTGGTTTCATTATTGAGGTTATAACCAATATTAGAGTTATTTGAGAGTAATTCATGGTAGATTTTTGAAGTAAAGATAAGTATTTGAAGAGGAATTGAATAGAAAAGAGGTTACAAAATGATTATGAAATGGTTTTGAGGTGTATATGAGGTATGGAATTGTTTTGGGTATCAAATATATGGAAAAATGGGTGAAAAACACGCATTCTGGGCAATTTTCGTGACATGTACCGGTACCTTGAACATATGCCGGTACATCTTGGCTCATTCTGGTCATTTTTGGCCAACATGTACGGTACATATTGGAGCATGTCTGCGTACACCACATTACACTTTCCCAATTTCGACCAGTTTTCGTATTTTGGCCATAAATTGCTCATTTCTTATCCGATTTGAGTGATTCAAGTGGTTACGTAAAATAGACTTCAAGGAAAACAAAACTTAAAGAATAGGCATCGCCAAATTCTTATCCTAAGTGGCCTAAAAATTCACTCAAAGTGGGGCCATGTGTGAGCCAAATTCTGGTTCCAGTTTTGAACATAGAGTAGTCCGGGTTGTTTCGGACGTAACTTGAGTTTCGGTGCTCCGAATTGGGTGATTCCAATTGGAATAGAACCCTTAGCACCTTAGCTTTAAATGAGTACAAACACCTAGTGTCAAATATGAAGTTAGAACCCTGGAAAAATTAGTAATACAAACTGTCCCTAGTGTAATCGGTAAATTGACTAGTTGGCATTAAAAATGCCACAACTTTATTTTGGATGATCCAATTGGAATAATTCCAATTCCTAAGTAAAATAGATTCATTGAGGGACAAGAATACAAGAATGAGTAATTATGAATGAGTAGACATGAATGAGTATTCGTGAATGAATCGTGATAATTAATTATGAATGAGTGAACATGAATAGTATTCGTGAATGAATACGTGAATGAGTATTTATAGTGAAAGAGTAGACATGAATGAATATTCGTGAATGGAATTTATGAATGAGTATACGTGAATGAATATGTGAATGAGTGTATGAATGAGATATAAAATAAATTACATAGATTGAGTATATCTTTGAAAAGATAATGAAAGTGAGAGTGGAATTGAAATGAGATTATGATCGGTTATGAATACTATTTGTAGAAATATATATAAGTATATATATATTAGATTTGAATTATAGTTATTAAAATGTTTGTCACATATATGCATGTGTGCATGTATTTGAACTATAAAGTGAATTACCGCATAAAAATAGAATTGATTTGAAATGTATCATAAAATGACCGACATGACGGGATTCACCCATTTGGTCGTCATGAAGTATATAATTGCTAAATGTGAAATCCACATTGCTCTTGAATGACAAACATGGCCAAGTTCCCCAGTGAATGCATCGTGAATGTGACTTCTATAGCCATATGTGAGACGGTAATAATTGAATGCGAAATCCATTTGCTCTTGAATGACAAACAAAGGCGGGATTCCCCAGTGAGACAGAATGCAGCAAGTGAATGTCAAACTCTATAGCCATATGTGAGGCGGTAATAATTGAATCACGAGGAAATCACATTCTTCTTGGAATGACAAACAAGGAAGGATTCCCCAAGTGAATCTGTCGTGAATGTCGACTTCTATAGCCATATGTGAGACGGTAATAATTGAATGCGAAATCACATTGCTCTTGGATGATGACAGGCGAGGATTCCCAGTGAATCTGTCGTGAGATAATAAACTTCTATAGCCATATGTGAGACGGTAATAATTGAATCACGAAATCACATTGCTGCTGAATGGCCAGACAGGGCGGGATTCCCCAAGTGAATGCATGCGTGAATGTCGATTTCTATAGCCATATGCGAGGCGATAATAATTGAATGTAACGAAACCACATTGCTACTGAATGACAAACAAGATAGGATTCCCCCGAGTGAATCACATCGTGAATGTCGACTATAGCTATATGTGAAATCACCAACCGATAAACGAAAAATGACATTTAAAATTGTATTGTTTAAGTATCTTTTTACATTACTGCGGACATAGTAAAAGGCATCCAGTTTTGTAAATGTATTTTTATTAAATGTGAATGTTATGAGTGCTTGAATTTGTAAATGGTTATGGGATTGCCCGAAAAGAAGTGTTTTCGCGTAATTAAAAAGTTTAAAATGAATAACACAAACAAAATGTTTTGGAAAGATAATTGAAAATGTCGGAGTAAACCGGGCTCCAGCTTGGATCCGCCCACCGGGTCAAGTCGGGGATTCGGGTCGCGACACTTTTGAAAATAAAAATTTAATAAGACGAATTAAATGTTTTGATTAGAAAGCGTCGAGTAAGCGGGCTCCGACTTGGATGCTTGACGAGGAGTCAAGTAGGGGATTCGAGATTATGAACACTTTTGAAAATGAATTTAATGAAAGCGATAACTAAAATGATTAAGCGGGCGTCGGATCATGAAATGTAATTGCTAAAAGGGAGTTGATTAATCATTGGTAGATAATGATATAGTAATATGTATTTAGTATTAGTCTGAAGTTGATGATATGTGTTTTAATATGACGATATGTTTTTCGATTTGCCATTGTATATATATAAGTTTGTTTGAATGTGATATGATATGCCATATGTGTAGAAGATATGAATTGAAAAATTGTAAAAGACATGACCGCATGGAGATAGTGATATGGAATCGCGAAAGGATAAAATCTACATGTATAATATGAGATGAGTTAAGTCATAAGATAGACTTCCGTTATATCATAAGTAATAGCAAATGTAAAAAGATAGTGGCCGATTTTTGTTATTGGTTATTCTTGCCATATGTTCATTAAGCGTAAAACATGAATGTTAATCAAGTGAGTGCGAAGGAGATAAGAAGATAGGACATTCCAGCGCGTGGTGCGGTAAATCGAGATAGGTGCTCTTGACACTTTGTTTTTCATAATCTCTAATGCTTGTAGTAGATATGTACATGTATAAGTAATTATAAGTAATTGGGACTTAGCATATGTAGAGATTTGAATGGATACCACTCGGTGGTAGTTCCTTTGTATATGTGAATGACTTTAGTTATACAAATTATTTATATACCCACGGTATAGTTAAGCTACGAAAAAAAAAAAAAAAAGGGTCCCGATTATATGGTTTCGCGCGAGAGCAGTTGGTCATGATCGGGTTGGACTGGAGATCGGGGCGTGACCTGTGGTGTGATCAGAAAAAGTTTTCATTATGAAGAAGACTACTACGGTCATGTTTATCACACTGACCAGGTTGGCTATTGATGGAGTCGAAGGGTGAAGCAAGTTGTTACCCATTGGCACTTGCATTGGGTAATGGAGCCAGTGAGGACTCGATACATGGGTTGTTGGTAATACTAGTGATGGTTGTCACATTTGGCAATTGCATATGTAGAATTGATTCGAGTGGAAGTGACTCGGGATACATTGCTCGGTATATTGGTGGTGGAGCAGCGAGCTCTTCTTATGAGCATTTTGATTGGAGTCTCATTCATGGCATGTAAACATTGAGGGTAATCATGTGTATGTTGCACTTGGATGTGTGTTTGATTATGCGACCATTGCATGTGCACTTAGGTGGGGAGTAGCCCTTGTAAGAGATTATTACTACTGGGATTTTCTCACCTCGTCGTGGGACCACATTTCGAGTGCAGAAGTTACCGGTGAATGAGGTGCTCAGCAAAGCGGGATTGAGAAGAAAGCGGATTATGGCTTTGATATATAGTTTGTAAATATATATAGGTTGTATTTATTTGTATAAAATTGGTGTAATTTAAACTCTTATGGACGCTATGGTTTATAGTCATGTGCTTATATGTTTGAGTATGGATAAATGGGCCCTACGTGGCCATTTTTACTATTAATGGACCCGGTGTAGTCGTTTGCATAATATTGGGCCATGTTACCATGTAATTATACGGAGTTGTATTTTGAGTAGAGCTCCCCATGCAAAGGGAGACTCTACTCGATTTCCGTTAAATCATGGAGTCAGGAAAAGGGAACAAGATGGTGTAATTATGCAGTTTTCAACATCCACCCAGTATTCCACGGGTTGACGAGTTGTCAACGAGACCCTCGAGATAGGGGTGTCACAGCTTGGTATCAGAGCTTAGGTAAACAATTACCTATGGAGCTCGAATGTGGGTATCCACAAGTATGGTCCTAATACTAGCTCGTCTCAGCTAGGTATCAAGAGTTTAGGTACACGAGTACCGAGGGCGATGGGCATGGGTTTTAGATCATGCATTGTTGTCAATGTTGTTTGTGCTTAACATGCTATGTGATATGTGTGGTGATTTATGTGAATAATATATGGTGGATTGTATATGGAACACTAGATAGAAATTTGATAAGCTATTCTTATCGACACGTGTAGATGACAAGCGAGAGGAAAGAGGATGGGGTGGTAGGCGAATGTCTTGCGTGGCGGCTTTAGAATAACAGACCTTCATAGAACATTTGATGTTGACCTACCATATAATAGGCCGGGTGTTGTTACTACCATCGCATGGTTGGTGCAGTGGGAACCAAGGGTCAAGTAACCTCCGGAGGTTGAGTCACGTATCCTCGGCCCTCGAGGAAGGAGACCAATGATGGGTCGTTCAACGATTGGTGCGGAGAAGGATCTGTTTATTTGTAGTTGTCATTACCTGAGCTAGTGCAACGGTGGTCGAGAGGAGGACAATGAGTAACCTCAAGGGATTTCAGGCACATCATCCTCCGACATACATGGGAGAGATAACTGTCAAGGAGCTGACCTTGGCCATTAGAAGAGGAGTAGATGACACACGGAGCATCTGGGATATGGGTGCTAGTACTAAGAGGAAGGAGAATCAATCTTCTTCTAAGATATTGTTTGATTCTGGTACATCGCATTCTTTTGTGGTTGCATCTAGTGTGGATGTTTTGGGTTTAGAGGTAGAGACCTTGGATGAGCCGTTATACATGAGTTCTCTCCTAGGGACTAGGGTGAGGATTGATCAGATATGTCGAGATTGTGAGTTAGAGATCTCAGGGATTCTGCTCACAGTGGACCTTCGAGTGATGGAAATATCGTATTTTGATGTCATTCTTGGCATGGATTGGTTGACGACACATCGAATCGTCATTAACTGTGATAGTAAGAGGATTTATGCCTACACACCGGACGGTATCCGTGTGACTTTTCAAGGGAGGAAGCATGATGCTTTACCCCAGACGGTGCATGACTCCAGATGGAGTGGACAGTTGATGGGTTGGCTAGCAATCCTTACCTTAGAGGACGAGGTGAGACAAGAATTGGATCTATCTCGGGTAGTTTGCGAGTATGAGGATGTTTTTCCGGATTAGCTACCTGTATTACCTCCGCATAGGGATGTGGACTTTATCATTGAGTTACACCCTAGTACGTCGCCCATTTATATGACTCCTCATAGGATGGCACTTAGGTTGGATTGCGAACTCAGGTCCAAGCGCAGGTGTTGGACAAGGGTTTTATTAGACGAGCACTTCACCTTGGAGCGCTGGGTTACGTTTACTAGGAAAAGAGGTCAAAATTTAAGTGGAATGACCTTTGAGTGAGAAGGCATTTTAGGGAGTGAAAAGAACACTATAACTCTATTCTAATAGTCCGGAACCCGGGCGGAGAGTACCACGATATATTGTGATGCCTCGAAGGACGGAGTAGGATGTGTTACGTGTAGTGCGGGAGAGTAGTGGCTTATGGTTCGGCGGTTGAAGGAACCCGCGAGCGGAATCACCCTACTCATGACATGGAGTTGGCAGCTATAGTCTTCACTTTGAAGATATGGTGCCACTATTTATATGGTGAGCAATTCGAGGTATTTTCGGACCACAAAAGTCTTAAGTAAATCTTTACTCAGTGGGACCTCAACATGAGGCAGTGTAGATGGATGGAATATCTGAAGGATTATGACTTGCTTTGCGAGTACCATGTGGTAAGGCAAATGTGGTGGTTGATGCACTCGGTCGAGAATCAGGGAAGTATTAGCTAGTGTGGCTTCGAAAATTAGTTGATCTTTCGAGACTATGGGGCGATTCCTCTTTAATCACAGGTGAGCGGACTTAGGGTGTTTTAGGGAGTTTAGTGGCTATGCCTTCCCTACTGAGTAGAGTGATTGAGTCCCAAGGGCAGGACGCTGAGATAATGTCTATCAGGGATCGAGTACAGGCTGGTATGGGTGACGAGGGCTGGGCCATTCACATGAATGGTAGTCTTCGGTATAGAGGAAGGATTGTGGTTCCCCAGTTAGCAAAACTGAGATAGGAGATCCTTTGGAAATTCCATTGTTCTCATTTTGAGGTCTGACCGAATTGGTGCGAAGATGTATCCATGATCTTTGTCGCCCGGTATTGTGGACGGGATGAAGAACCGTTAGGGACTTTGTTCTCTGGTGTCTCACGTGTCCAACCAGTTAAGGGTGAGCGTAGAGATGCTAGTAGGGCTACTCCAGCCATTGGAGGCAGTGGAGTGGATGTAAGAGCATATCACGATGGATTTTGTGACTCACTTGCCACGGACATCGCGAAAGCATGATGCGGTGTAGGTGATAGTGGACCGGCTTACTAAGTCGGCACATTTTCTGGTTGTGAGGATGACCTTCACACTTGAGGAATTATGCAAGTTGTACATACGAGAGATTGTACGGTTGCATGGAGTGCCAGACTCCATAGTATCGGATCCAGATCCCAGGTTTATGGCTCACTTTTGGAAGAGTTTCCAGAGAGCTATAAGGACATAGTTGATGATGAGCCTTTGCTTTTCATCCGCAAGCTTGGATGGTGTTGGGAGAGGACCATACAGGTTTAGAGGACATGCTGAGCATAGTTCATGAATCAAGGTATTGGGAAGAGCATTTTCCCTTGGTTGAGTTATTTATAACTGACGAGTATACAGATGGCACCCTATGAGGCATTATATGGGAGGCCATGTCGATCTCCGGTTTGTTGGACAGAGGTGGGAGAGAGCTCCACCACTGGTTCGGAGTTGATTAGAGACACCTCCGAGAAGGTAGATTTGATACAGGCGTTTTCTCCTTTGCTCGAGCCTGAAAGAGTTGCTTGACTAGCGGCGACGACCTTTAGAGTTTGAGGTGGGTGATCATGTCTTCTTGAAGGTGATGTCTAAGAGAGGAGTGGTCAAGTTTGGCAAGCGAGGAAAGCTATCGCCGAGATATATTAGGCCTTCGAAATTGCTCGAGGGGTGATATAGTTGTATCGATTGGCATTACCACGAGGTTCATCCAGTGTTCACGAGACGTATTCCATGTCTCATTACTCAGAATGCACTCTAGATCCAACTCATGTAGTGGATTGGGGTGAGCTTGTTGTTGATACAGATGAGACCTTCAAGGAGGGACCAGTGCGTATCATGGATAGTCGAGACCAGCTTTGCGGCCTTGAAATTTGTGGGGAAATTTAGTGAGAGGTCTTGTAAGGCGGCCCAGGAGTGGAGGAGGCAACATAGGACGTAAGGACAGTCATGCCCTCATCCTTCTTATTTTGAGGATGAAGGTCACGTTCTTTGGTCATTTGGTAGCATTCAATGACTATTGCATATGCATGTGATTGCATATGGTTGCATGTAGGAATTTCATGATGAAGAGTTATCTTTTAGGAAAGGTCGCAAGGGCCAGGAAAAACACATAAATTTTAAATTTTGCTAGGAATGACAAAATGGTAAATTTTCAATTTGCTTTCAGATGCCGGATGACAAAGCGGACTAGTGAACAGTTGTCTCCTTGAAATCTAGTCACTTGAGCAAATTCGTTGAATTCGAGAGGACAACTTGATTTTCACCAGAATTTGAGATATGGGCATGGTGGACCCGAAAACAAGATTTTTAGAAAAATTCCGAAAAATATCAAATATTTAAAGAATGTCCATTTAAGATAGATGGGCGAAACCGAGACAAAATGGTGTTTCGGACGAAACGGATCTGGGAAGGCGTGACACGTGGCGCGATGTGAGCCACGTGTCTCATGTATAAATATCGAAATATCTAAATCAAAGAGAGAAGATCTCACAGTTGGTCTAGCACCAAGCGTTAGAGAGAGATGAGGAGAGAAAAAAACAAGCTACGCGATTTCACAAGATTTCGCCAAGGTCAGGTTCGGGTTTCATGGAATCAGAAGGCGATGTCTGGGGAAATCCGCGTGAGTTGAGGTAGGGTTTTTATCCTACTCGGTTTAATTTCTATATAAGGGCATGTGTGTGTATCAAAGTGGAGAATGTTGTCCAGTTTTTTTCCTCCGACCCATGATTGTGTTTTGGCCATAACTTAGCCATCCCTTATGTGAATTGAGTGATTCCAATTTTTGAATAAACTAGACTTATAGGAGAATAAATCTCCTTGAAATAGGTCTATCCAAATTCCGACCCCTTTGGACTCAAAAATGCATTCAAAGTGGAGATATGTTCAGGCAGTTTTCCTGTTTTGTTTTTAAACCCCTTGGCGTGTTTTGTATAACTTAGCCATACTTATCTGAATTAGTGATTTTAATTTACGGGTAAACTACTTATAAGAGAACATATTTCCTTGAAATGAGTCTATCCAATTCCAACCCCTTTGGGCTCGGAAATGCATTCAGACGGAGTTATGTTTAGAGCAGTTTTGGTTCTATTTGAGAAACTGGGCTGGATTAGGTTGTTTAGGACATATCTTGAGTTTCGGTGATCCAATTTGGGTGATTCCAGTTGGCGAAGAACCCTGAGAACCGTATCTTCAAATGGGTATAAAGAACCAGTGTCAAATTATGGATTAAGACCCCTGAAATCAGGTATCACAGACTATTTCTAGCGTAAGTAGAGGAAACTGACCGGTTTTGAATGAAAAGGCCATGACGTCTTTGTCCGAACTCCGTTTCGGGTGTTCTTGAACTCTATGGAAAGCTCATTGAGTCAAGAACCTAGAAATATTAATGTGGAGGGTAATTGATATCCATAACCTTGCTAAAGTTGGTGTTTGGACCAAAATTAATGCGGGTTATTTGGTTGTGTCGATGTGAATAGTCGGGTTTTGACATGACCATTGCATGACATGCTGTAGGCTATTGTATTGGGTATGAATTTCCGTGATTTAGCTAAGGAAGGCTATATGACATTACTTGTTTAGTCATGTATTGATGAATGCTAATATGCATGATGTTTATGATATCTATAAAGATTAGCATGAAATGTATGGAACTTATATGCTTGCGATATATGTTGCATGGTACTTGAAGCATGAAGTCTGATTGATTAGAATGTTCCATGTAGTGTGCCTCATACACATGTAACATGAGAATTCTGATGACATTAGCATTGCATATGCACGGGGACATCAACATGTGGGTGTGTGTGCATGGATATGGTCATTCATCATCGGTGTTGATGAATAGGTGAATGACTCGTACATTGGACAATGTCCAATAGATATCTCACGATTTAAATATAAAAATAAATATAAATAATGTGTGTTGGGCAGACGAAGGGACAGATTAACCCTCGGTGAAAAACTGGAACATGAGTGTAGAGATCGTGGTGTGATCCAGAAAGGATTACGTAACATGGGTGTAAGGGCCGTGGTGTGTCCAGAAAAGTTATGTTGCCTAAAGAATACACATGGTCATGTTTATCACATAGACTTTAGGTTGTGTGATAAGAGTCGGGATTGACTTGGGATTTGTTTCCCATTGGCACTTACATTGGGTAATGGAGCCGGTGAGGGCTAGATATATGGGTCATTGGTAATACCAGTGACTGTTGTCACATTTGGCATATGCATATGTGAGACGAGTCAATGAGTGACTCGGGATATAGTACTCAATGACATATTGAGTGATGGAGCCAATGAGGGCTCGATACGCAGGGCATTTTAGTCGGAGTCTCATTCATATGTAGACATTCAAGTAGACATGTGTATGTTGCGGATGTGTGTTTGATTGTGCGACCATTGCATGTGCACTTAGGTGGGAGTAGCCCTTGTAGAGTGCTCACTACTAGGCTTTGCTCACCCGATGATGGATTCATTTCTCAATGCAAGATAGTTACTAGTGGGCTGGCACTCCTTAAAGTAGGGATTGAGAAAGAAAAGCAGGATTGTGGCTTTGATATATATTTTGTAAATATATATAGGTTGTATTTATTTGTATAAGAGTGATGTAATTTAAGCTTTTTTATGGACTATGGTTTTATAGTCATGTGCTTATATGTTAGAGTATGGATAAAGGGGCCTGCGTGGCATTTTACTCGTATGTGGACCCGATGTGGTCGTTGTATAATATTGGGCCATGTTGCCATGTTATTATACAAGTTGTATTTTGGGTAGAGCTCCCCGTACAAAGGAGACTCTCCTTGATTTTTGTTAAATCATGGGTCCCGGAAAAGGGGACACAATGGTGTGGTGTCGGGTTACTCGACATCCACAAATCCATGAGTTGTGAGGTTGTCATGGGACCGGGGATAAGTGTCACTTGAACATGTTCAAGAAGATAGAGATCAATATCCCTTTTTTTGAGGCTTTGACTCAAATGCCTCACTATGCAAAATTCATGAAGGACACATTGAGGAGAAAGAGTAAAATTCTAAAGAGGGGTGGTAGACCTTCTGGCTGACTGTAGTGCGGTTATCGAAACTCTTTACCACGAGAAAATGCAGGATCTAGGCAACTTAAACATACCTTGAAAAATTGGGATTCGATATGGCAAAAGCACTATGTGATTACGAAGCCAACATCGACTTGATGCCTTTATCGGTTGGGAGCTTGCTTCGGCCATGACCCTACGGATGGCGAGACGAGTGGCAGCTGACCTAAGGGCATTCTTGAATAGGTGCTGATCAAAGTGGGAAAGTTCATTTTCCCAGTGGACTTTGTAGTTATTGATATAGAGGAAGATAAACAAGTCGACTCGCATTAGGAAAGTCTTTCTTAACAACGGGGCTTGACCTTGATCGATGTGAAGGAGCCGACTCTCAAGGTTGGAAATGGTGATTGCACTTCAATCTCAATCCACTGAGTTTAAAACGACCAGAACTTGTGTATTGAGTGTGAGATTATAGAAATAAAAATTCACATCAGTTAGAACTAATAAATTATTGTAATTTTTAGGAGTTCAATGAATGAAAATGAGATGAATTTCCGAGTATCTTGAGCATCTTGAAGTTGAATTCTGAACTCCAATTTTAAATTAAAAGAGGTAGTACTCAGTGTTGAAGAAATTAGAAAGAAAAATCAATAGTTATGAAAGAAAGCTGGTAGTAAACACAAGCTTAGAGTTTGATTATACAAAAGAATTGCTGAAAAATTGAAGTATGCATTTTGCACCACAAAACAACAAAGCAGTCATCATTTTAGGCTGAATTGATGGGGCTTGAAGAGCAAAAACTGCTAGAAGTTGTCGAAAATACAAGGAAAGCTGATATCTTGGTCACATAGATGATCTCGAGGAATCAATCCTTCTATATGTATGCACTAGATCCTTTAAGGTGGAATGCTAAAACATCTATAGAACATCAAAGAAGGCTAAATCCAGTGATGAAAGAAGTAGTCAAAAAATAAGTACTGAAATGGCTGAATGCATGCTTCATATATGCAATATCATACAGCCGTTTGGTGAGCCTAGTTCATGTGGTTCCCAAGAAGGGTGGATTCAGCATGTCAGTAGAAGAATGAATTGATTCCTATAAGAGCTGTGACAGGATGGAGAGTGTGTATAAACTACAAAAAACTAAACACTGCTACTAGAAATGACCATTATCCTCTACCTTTCATTGACCAAATGTTGGATAGGTTTGTAGGGCACTCCCATTACTGTTTTCTCGATGGATATTTTAGTTATAACCAGATTGCTATAACCCAAGAGGATCAGGAGAAAACTACATTTACATGTCCTTATGGCACCTTTGCTTTTAGAAGGATGCCTTTTGGATTATGTAATTCTCTTGCCACCTTTCAAAGGTGTATGATGTCTATGTTTTCTGATTTGCTGGAGGAGGCTATGGAAATCGTCAAGGATGACTTCTTAGTTTATGGATCCAGTTTTGAGAATTGTATGAAAATTTTGGAAAGCGATTACTTGAAGTGTCAAGTGAAGAATCTAGCTTTAAATTGGGAAAAATTTCATGGTAATAGAGGGTATTGTCTTAGGACACAAGATTTCTGATGCTAGATTGGAAGTAGACCAAGCAAAAGTTGCTATCATAAAGCTCTCTTGCCACCTACAACGGTCGAGGGGATAAAGTTTCCTAAGACATCTTTGGTTTCTGAAGATTCATAAAAACTTCTCAAAATCTCTAGACCATTATGAAATTTGGTGAAAAGATCACGAGATTTAATTTTAATGAATCATCTGATTTGCATTTAATGAGATTAAATCCGATTAGTTACAACACACATCATGGTATTCCTAAGCGGGAATAATGAATTTGAAATTATGTGTGATCTTTAGTGATTTTTTCAATGGGCGTATTGGGACCAAAGCGAAAAGATGTTCAAGGCCATATACTATGCTAGCAAAACCTTCAATGAGGCACAAGATAACTACTCTACCATAGAAAATGATATGTTGGAAATGGTGTTTGCTTGTGAAAAATTCAGGCCTTACATATTAGGGTCCCATGTTATAATACACATTGATCATGCTGCAATTAGATATCTGATGTGAAAGATGCGAGCCATGACTGATCGAGATGGGTACTATTATTGAGTTTTATCGATCGAAGACAAAGGGTAGTGACAATGTGATGGCGATCACTTGTCTAGATTGGAAAAGATTATGAAAAGGAAAGAAACTTAAATAGTAGAAAAATTTTCCTAATAGTGGCTATTTTGTTGCTCCAGTCGAATACCTTGATGCGATATTGTGAATTACTTAACTTATGGAGTTGTACCACACGAGTTAAATAATAGAGAAGAAAATTGAGGGTACCTGCTTGATTTTATATTTGAGAGGATATACTTTTTAGAAGAGGAGTAAGATATGATCATCGGAGATGTGTTTTAGAAACGGAACAAAGGTGGTATTATGGAGGAAATGTCATGCATCACCATATGGAGGACACTGCGGGAATGAGAACATCCCATCAAAATTCTCGATAAAGTTTTGATGGCCTACCTTATTCAAAGACCAATTTCGAATGGGTAAAACATTGTGATAATTATCGAGAATGGGAAATATAAAGCGAGAAGTAAATGCCCCTGAATCCACAGTGGTGCGGATTTTTTTATGTATATGGGGATAGACTTCATGGGACCTTTCCCATCATCATTGGGGAAATTTATACGTTCTCCTAGTTGTGGATTATGTATCGAATGGGTGGAAAGCGGTAAGCTTGTCCCAGAAATGTTGCCGGCACAATGGTTGGGTTTATCTGAAAATATTTTGAGTGGATTTAGAGCACCGGAACAATCATTAGTGATGAGGAAGTCATTTGCAAATAAAGTTTTTCAAAACTCATGAATATATATGAAATCAAACATATGATGGGATTGGCTTTATCACCTAGGTCAAATGAACAGCGAAATTTCGATAAGAGATAAAAGAAAATTCTGGAGAAAAAATTGAATACAAGCAGAAAAGACTGGTCTATAAAGCTAGATGATGCATTGTGGGCTTATAGAATTGCTTACAAAACTCCTATTGGAATGTCCCCATACAGAATAGTATTTGGAAAACCTTGTCATCTCCCTTAAGAACTAGAATACAAGGCTATGTGGGCCATCAAGAAATTGAATTATGACTTCCAAGCTGCAAAAGAAGAAAGATTACTCTAATTGAATGAACTGGAAGAGTTGAGGAATGAAGCTTATGATAATGTCATAATCTACAAAGATAAGACTAAGAAGTGGCATGATCAAAGGATTTTGAGGAAGGAATTCAAAGAAGGGGAACAAGTCCTATTATATAATTCCAGGCTCAAACTGTTTCCAAGAAAACTAAGGCCAAGATGGAGTGGTCCTTACATAATAGTAACAAGTACCCTTTGGGCGGTAACAACGGCCGACTTTGGATGTGAATTTAAAGTGAATGGTTAGAGATTAGGCTGTTACCTTGGAGAGGGAACATAAATGAAGAGTGAACCATATCTGAAAGAGATTGAAGAATTTTGCTGAATTGAAGACATTCTGCAGCAAATGTCTAGCTAGAGACATTAAACTAAGCAACTTCTTGGGAGGCAACCCAAGCAAATTTTAATTTTCATAGTTAATTTTGTTTGTTTAAATTAGTGTGTATGAATTTTAGTTTCAATTTTATATAAAACTTTAAGTGTTGTTTTTGCTGATTTTTTAGGGACAGTGAAGCTGAATTAGAAATTGATGTTATTAGGAATCACACTTTCTCAAACTAAAATATGCAGAAAATTGCTACAAAGAGATATTTCTATTTCCCTCGCACATGTCTTTAATGACAACGCAAATTGAGATTTGGGAATGTGATTTTTATTTAAAGCATAAAATGAATAGTAGCTTTATTTGTTCTCAAAATTTTTTAGATATTTTGAATACTATGAATTATATTAGTATAGACAATGAAATATGATTGTTCATACTTGAATTGTGGTTCTTAGATGATTAGATGTGTTTTCCACGAGTATGTGATTGGTATGAGTGAATACACCTTGCTTTAGTTGAAACTTGATTTAAAAATGTAAATTGTACAATTCTGGGAAAATTTTGGTTAAATGTCGCGACATGCTTTCTATCTGTCACGACATTATTTCCAAAGTTGGTCTCAACATCTTTTCTTTGTCGTGACAAGAACTGATTCAACCTTTTAAAAGTCGCAGGAAAGTGCATCGGGACCATGATTTATCTATGTCTGATAAATTTTAAATAACCTTTGTTTTGGAAGAAAATAGTACTGTAACAATATTTTTATATTTCGCGACATAGAGTTTATAAGCATCAATTTTTTGTCATAACCTACTTTCTGTGATGCGACATAGTGGATTCCCCAGATCAGGATCTTTGCTTGAGGAAGGTTTACATTGCTTTCTGATATTTCTCGATGTCGCGACACAAGTAAACTTGAACATCGAATTTAATTCTGACAATTTTCCTCTATCGCAACAAAGGACTGACCTTGTTTTAATTAATTTCAAAATATGTACTTAATAGTACAATTTTCACGTAGCGACATAGAATTAAAAAGTTTAACCACAATTTTAGTTCTTGTCCACGACATTTAATGAAGAGTCTGACCCGATAGTAAGCTATAAAGTCATGTTTGAAACCCTAAAAGCCACTGCCTCATTCAACCATCAAACCACTCACTCTCCTCTGGCCCAAATCTCTTCCTTCCTTTCGAAAACCCTAGATCCCTAGAGCCCTTGCCGACAATGCGAAGTAATGAACACGGTTCCCGAGCCTAAATAAATCATGGAAGAGTATACATGGGGAGAAAGAAATGGGTTGACGTTCGAGGAGAAACGGGGCAAGAAGAAAGAGCTAAAGTAAGAGCAAAGCCTGAGCAGCCAGTGGAAGAATCAAGAAAAAGGAAGAGAGAAGTTGAAGAAGCGAGAGTAGAAAGAAGTGGAGAAAAAGCAAGTGACTGGGTCTCAGAGCAAGCTTATGTCGCTTGGAGGGATAAATTATAGCATATAGACTTCATAGGAGAGGAGAGCCCCGATAAGTTGATTTCTCCTTCGAAGTCATTAAAATTAAGGGATGGAATTTGATACGCTGACCCTGAGGCTCCACAGGTTCGTAGATGTGATGAAGAGGAGTTCTATGCTAACATGGTGGGAATGAAAGATAAGACAGTTTATGTTAGGGGAAAATGAATTTCCTTTAGTAGAAAGCAGATAGACCAAACATACAATCTTCATGAGAGGAAGAATGGGTCGATTCAAGAAGCTGGGTGAAGAACCGACTTCAAGATTTAATAGACTTATTGATTGATGGTAAGGGAAAGTGGAATGCCACGAGTAAAAACCCACACGAGTCCATCGCTAGAGGAACATTGACTAGACAAGGAAAGGTGTGGTTCTATTTCTTGTGTTCAGTCATTTTACCTTCCAAGCACTTGTTTCTGATCCAAAGGAGAATGAAGCGGTGTTGATGTATGTCATCTAAAGAGACTCACAGTTCAAGCAGCTGGAAAAATTATTGAAAACTTAATTACAGAGTTATTATGAGAGGAGACTGAGGACTAATTTCACACCCAACACTTATCACTAGGCTTTGCATCTCAGGTGGTGTGGAAGGAGACTAGGAGGAAAGAAAGAAATTGCCCCGTTACCTCACCCCTAACATTGATAGGAATCACCCGAGGGGCATAAGAGCAGAGGAGGTAGGGAAGAGAGGTATAAGTTGTAAGAGAGGAGGAAGAGAACATTGAAATTTATCAAATGCAGCAGAGAGTGAAACTGGAAAGGCTTTGTGAGTGAGCAGTGCAAGCCTAATTCTAACCCTCTCCCCAGATGTGAGACAAGCCCATCAGGAGCAAGCTGGAAGCTGAAGCATCAAAGCTGACAATGTTGAATTAATGGAATTTAAGGGCAATGAGGCAAGAGATTAGGAGAGGGACAACCGGTGAAGTCATTCAACTCAGGATGAAAACATGGATGTTGTTTGAAAATAAGATATCATAATCGGGAGGAAGCACTCGGAGCGAGAGATGAAGAATGGAAGGCATATAAGAATAGAGCGAGGCCAAGTGAAGAGCTCAAGGCGAGAAGATGCCTTCATGCTTAGATCGACTCAAGAGGGATAGTGAGCTAATAAAATCATGAAGGAAAGAATTATGGCATAGAAAGAACATGTTGTGAGAGGCAAATGTTTTTGGGTATTTGTACAAGGAACATCATAAGGAATAAGACTTACGATAAGGAAAAGGAACGAGAGTGGGGCACCTAAACTATAGGGAAAAGTGTTGGAATGAGCGCTTAGATATGATCAACAACATTAAAGATGTACTCTGCTAGGGTGAGTTTGAGTAGACAGAACTCTATTAGGCAGAGACAAAATGATCTTATCAAGAAAATGGCCCTATCCGTGGAGTGAGTGCATTGATAGAAGTGAAAAAAAGTTAGAAGGTCAACTGACTCTGATCCAGTTCTTGAGTTCTCACCTTACATGGTGGTTACAAGTATGAACCCGATTAGTCTGCATTTCCTCCTAAAGGCATGAAAGAAGAAGAAAATGAAACCACCTTGCTCTTCCTTCCCATTTTCCCTCTTTGTATGTAATCTCTCATACCTGAAAATTTGAAATAAAAAAATATATATTTCCCTTTGCAAAAATTGGTGTTTACTCTTATTTTGCATTTCTTATGTGTCTTATTTTTATTTTCTTTCTTTTACCTTAAATAATTTAAATTTGATGGATATTAGTGAATGGTTTTGTTAAATAATGGAAATTTAATTCACAGGTTGAAATACTTGATTGATGTGCATTGTTTGGTAGAATTGAATAGACTGTGGAATTGAAATGTTGTTGTGTTAACTTCATCTGAATTAAATGGTTAATTTGAATGAGCTGTTAACTTATAAAAATAGCATAGCAACATATCCTAGAACCAAACAAGAATTGGATGGATGAATTGGGATAGGAATAAATGAAAAGGAAGCTAGAAGGTTATTGATGAATATGTTGAACTTCAAGGATAAGGAAGATTGTAACAAATTGATGGAACAAATAAGGCTGCCGATTTTATACTTTTTACTTAAAAGTTTAGGTCTTAATCTAAAAGCCTACACAATTAAAAGTATCAATTACCACACAAAACTCTTCCACCATGCCTCAGATTTTTAGCACTTTTATCTGCTAATAAAGCCTAAATCACCAATTCAATGTTAGGACCTAACAAGGCTACTAATCAGAATTTTATGTTAAAGTTTTGTTGTTTTTTAAAGGCTATACATCTTGAAGATAAGGATTCAGGTTAAGCGTGAAGAAATCAGTAGAAATTCAGAGCTTCGGAGTAGAAGAAGGCAAAAGCAAAACAAGAAAAGAAGATGCATTAGCAACCTCGCAAAAATTCGCAAGGGTTGCGAAATTGTCTGCCACATTTGACTTTTTTTTTTATTTCTTTTTGTTTTCCTCCCAATTTATCCCTATGTAATAGTGTTTATTTTGTACAATTTGTTAATTTGTAATGATTTGGTGGTATATAATACCCCAAAGAAGACTTTGTAAACAACTTTTGATTATTGAAGTTTTGGGGAAGTTTCTTGGAAAAAGAAGCTCCGTTTTCTCTCATTTCTCTCATTTTCTTTCTCTTAGTCAGCGGCCAAACACCCTCGGGGATGATTTCTTAAAAGGATGGTGGCTAAACTCCTTCTTCTGCTTGAGTAGAAGGCCAGCGGGTCAAGGATCCTGAGCAAACTAAGGGTTTCATGTTTTTCACTTGCTTAATTCTTTGTCATTAATGTTCTTTCCCTTCAACTTTAGGTTTGATCCTTGAGTCACCTTGATCGTTAATATTTGGTAAGCTTTCGAGGGCTCGTTGGATACTTAAATTTAGATCCGGTGATGTTCGTTGGATTATCGCTTATGAGCCGTTGGAGGAATTAGTCGAAAGGAGACATGTGTTTTTCTTGGTAGGACCATTAATGGGTAGTGAATTCCATTTTCAAAGATATTTAACGAGGGTTAATTTTTATAGCTAAATGAAGATCTGATTTGGGAGATAACTATATGTTATTCTCCCCAATGTGAGGTAAAGACTCGGAAAACCCTTCATTTGCCTAAAGAACCTAAGCCTAGTGTCCTAATACTTCAAGGGACATCTTTCCATATTTTAATCTAATTTATTTTCAGTTTTAACCATTAAAACCAACCGATTTTATCACACACCCAATATCCAAAGAGAAACCACCGGCGCAAAGCCTCCTTGTAAGTCATTTCCACGAAGAAAACCCATCTCTGTGGACGATCCTAGAACCACTATGCTATAGTAGCTATGCTACGCTAGTATAAGGTATTAGGTTATAAATTTTGTTGATTAATACCCTACGGGCGACGAATCAAAATGGAGTCGTTGCCGAGGATGGTGCCTTAGTGCAAATGACAATGTAATGAACACTTGTGATCCTCATCACAAGCTCTTGTGAATTTCTTTTCTCTTATCATTCTTTCTAGCAGCTTACTATTAGGTTACTTAAATTCATTTCATTGTTTATATATATATATATATATATATATATATATATATATATATATATATATATACACACTTTTTTAGCTAACATTAATCCTTTTTGGTATAATCGTGTTTGTTTCTTTTGGTGTTGTTTTGTTTTCATGTAGGAGTTTATGTTCCAGTGGTTTAGGAATTCAGAAGGCAGATTAGTCAAAGTTAGTATTCCACAGGAATAAAATTATGAATTGAGCCTGAATTTAAACCTAATGGAACCTCTACCTGAAGAACAACAGAGTCAGTAGGGAGTGAAAAGGAATCCCAATGCATTTAGATCCATACGAGGTCATATTAATCTCTCCTCGAAGGAGTACACTTCCTATAGTGCCCCAACCGAGCAAATGGTTGTTAGGCCTTACCTTGTGCCACTCCTTCCCACTTTTCATGGCATGGAGAGTGAGAACCCTTATTCACACATAAGGGAGTTTGAAGAGGTCTGCAACACCTTCAAGGAGGAGACTGCCACTGTGGATTTAATGAGGCTTAAACTTTTTCCTTTCACATTGAAGGATAAAGAAAGATTTTGGCTCAACTCCCTGAGGCTAAGGATCATTCAAATAGAAGTCACTGTGGAGGACCAGGAGAATACCACCTTCACTTGCCCCTTATGCCTATAGGAGAATGCCTTTTGGCCTCTAGCAGTGCACCTACCACATTTCAAAGGTGTATGCTCAGTATTTTCAATGATATGTGGAACGAATTATGGAAGTGTACATGGATGACATCACCATATATGGAGGTACTTTTGAGGAGTGCTTAGCCAACCTTGAGACTGTTCTAAACAGATCCATTGAGAAAAACTTGGTGCTTAACTGGGAGAAATTCCATTTTATGGTAAATTAAGGAATTGTCATTGTACATGTCATCTCCAATAAGGCAGTGAGGCAATTCCTTGGCCATGCAGGTTTATATAGGAGTTTTATTAAAGATTTTTCAAAACTGTAAAACCCCTCTGTGAGCTGTTGGTGAAGGATACCAAATTTGTTTGGGATGAAAGGTGCTAAAACAGCTTCGAAGAGCTTAAATTACACCTAAATACTGCGCCTATAGTAAGAGCGCCCAACTGGCAACTACCCTTTAAAGTGACGTGGTGATGCAAGATTTTAAGCACAGTTCTTGGAAAAAGAGAAGATGGAAAGCCCTATGTGGTTTATTATGCAAGCGAGACTCTGAATGAAGTGTAGAGAAATTACACAACCACGAAAAGGACTACTAACAGTGGTCTATGCCTTGGACAAATTCAGAGCATACTGTGGGGTCGTCTATTAATGTTATTTTATTGCACTATCTACTTTGAAGTACCTATTGACTAAACAAGATGCTAAGACAAGACTTATCAAGTGGGTTCTCCTACCTAGGAATTTAATTCCAAATCAAAGACAAGAAAGGGTGGAGAATAGTAGTCGATCACCTCTCCGTAATTAACTATAGCTCATGACTCCCACAGTCCTCTCATTAATGATGAATTTCCTAAGGAGTCTCTACTGCTTGTAGAGAATGCCCCCTGGTATGCTCATATTGCTAATTATTTAGCAATAGGGGAGGTCCTAGTTGAATGGAAAGCACAGGACAAGAAATACTTCTTCACCAAAATTCATTCCCGCCATTGGAGTAAGGAACCATTTTTTCAAATAATGCGCGGACAACTAATAAGGTGTGTACCCAAGAAGAACACTAGTGACTTAGCCACCGCCATGAAAAATGCATGTGGAGGCCATTTTGCTTCCGCGAAAGATAGCTATGAAGATCCCAAGTAATCCAGCTTTCTATCGCCACGTCTTCAAAGATGCCTATGCATGCCAACTTGCGATTGATACCAAAGACTTGGGAAGCTTAGTCGCCGTAATATGATGCCTTTGAACCCAATTCTGGTAGTAGATTTATTCCATGTTTGGGGCATTGACTTCATGGAGCCATTTCCTATGTCTTTCGGTTATTCATACATCTTGGTTGGGGTTGATTATATGTCCAAGTGGCTTAAGGCCATTCCTTGAAAAAACAAATGACTATAGGTGGTGCCAAATTTCTAAAGGAGAATGTTTTCTCCAGCCTGGAGTGCCCAAAGCCACTTAAAGCATGGAGGTACCCATTTGCAACAAACCCTTGCAACCTCCTAGCCAAATATGGGGTGAAACACAGCAGCTACCTTATTATCCTCAAACCAGCGGGACAAGCCGAGCTAGCTAATGAGATCAAGAACATCTGATGAAGCGTGGTCAATTCAAACAGTAAAAGATCGGGTCCTCTGGGTCAAGTAACCCATTGTGCATACATAACAGCTTCAAAACCATTCTTGAGATGTCCCCATCGGGCTAGTCTATGGAAAAGCATGCCACCTCCCTACGGAAATTGAATACAAGGCATGGTGGCCAATTAAAACTCGACCTGATTTAGGGGAGTGTAATGGGCCTCAAGAGTTTTCGACCCATCGAATTAGAGAGCCAAGGAACGATGCTTATCTAAATTCCAAATTGGCAAAGAAATATCAAAGAAATGGCATAATCAGATGGTGGCTCGAAAATGCAATATGAGATAAAGTCCCGCCTATGATTCTAAGCTTCATCTTTCTAAGGAAACTCAAGTCGATGGATTAGTCATTTCACCATTCATCAAGTGTATCCTAATGGAGCAGTAGAACTCCTCAATTCCAATGAGAGCCAAACTTTCAAAGTGAATGAGGCGGTCAAAATTTTCCTTAAATTCTCTCTTAATTTTAGCTTCTATTTCCTCTCCTCGTTATTTATGTGTTCATTTGCAAGAAGTTATGTTTCCGCTGTGTAGCTTATGCTAGTCAAAACCACTCTAAAACATCAATTTGCGCCTGCCCAACATTTTCAAAAGGGTTGCAAAAATTTGTGCAACCCTCCCATATATTTTTGCAAGGGTTACGAAAATTCGCAACCCTTTTGTCTTCAAATTTTCACCCCTCCTCCAAGCCAAGAAGGGTTGCGAACTGTGAACCCTATTTCCAAGGCCTTCACAAATTTTGCATATCTCCTCCTCTTTCCTCATCCTCAAGCCTTCCCTTCAGCAACGGGGCTTACAGCCAAAACCAGAGGAGGATACAGTTCTTCATCTCAACCTTGTCGGAGGCCCTCATCGAATGCCTGCCAATTGTTGCCGCTGCACCCGCCGAAAGGTGGCGACTCGCTGAAGTTTACTGCTTCCTGGGCCCCATCTCAAGGTCCCACCATCTCCCATATAGTGCGTGGTGCATACCACCAGGCTAGTCCAGCTCCACACTCCATCTCACCCCATGGCCCCGCATGCGCACAGCCTATTCAAGTGGGCTGTGACCTTTACTCTAGTGAACTTTCTCAACAACGGCCTCAGGTGCCTCAGCAACCTTCACCCTCGCCGAGGGCAGCTTCTTCCATTCTCGAGATGGACTCTCCTAGTTCCGCTATCAAGAGGCCACCATTCCCCTGTGCCCCAATAGAAGGGAACGTTGATCAGCAAGGAGTTCCATGATGAGAACTTACGATATCCCGGCTCGCTAACTCTAACCCGAGCTCGGGTTTCAATGGGGCTCATTCATCGCTACTCTCTCGAGCCGTTTATGACTCCACGTAGATTCTTTTACCCGAGAGTAGTGATAGATTTTTCCAAAGACCTGACATCCCGGTGAGCCCAACCCATCGCTTCTTCATTTCACCATTGATGGTCGGCAGGCATATCGAGAGCGCCTAATATAGCTTCAAATAAGCTTCAACTTCCATCGACCTACAATTCGACAGACTTTAGGTAGTGTGGCCCCACCTCTTCACCGCGAGCAATCCGTGTTCTCTCCCAAACATATCCTGACTCAGTTCTATACTTCTACCGAAGGCAACTTCCTCTCGGAAATGTTTCTTGTGGACCATATGATGTGTTCCAATCGCCTCATCAAGTAAAGATATAGCATGCAGGCGAGGCTCCATCCTTGAGGCTTTATTCCACATCTTGGAGGGCTTCTGGTTTGGCCCTCATGGATCTTATCATGTCAGCTTTGTTCCACTTCGAGGAGAAGGTCCATCAAAAGAATTTAAGCAGGGCCAAGGTCATTCCACTCTTTTTCCTCTGCAAATCGCTTCCTATGTCTTGGAACACCTAGGCTTTCCTGCTTAAGTCGAATCACGAGCACCACACATGTAGGCCACCTTCACACTCGAGTAGCTGGAAGCTCAGGGCTAGGTCCTCCCTTCCTACCTCTCTCCCGCCGCGAGGAGGATTAGCGTGAGTTCCACCGAGGTCTAGTAGCATCCTCCGTCCCTACCTAGACTCTCTACATCCCAATGTCACCAGCTTTTTATCCTCCTCCACCCATGCCATCAAATCAGCACCTGCAGCCTCATCACCCCCTCCAGCCCCTACTAATCAAAGCAGCTCCTAGCACATCTACACCAATTCGTGAGTTTTGTCCATTTATACACAACACTTCCTAATGATTATGGCCACCGGTTAGAATTTTATGCTACATCACGTAATCTTTGATGATGCCCATATCGCACAAGACAATGATGACTCAGATCGGGGCTTTCATCCTTGCTCAAATTCAAGAGCACCTAAGCTTGCCACCTATCCCGATTACCCCTCCAGCAGCAGCAGTAGCAGTAGCATCACCAGCTCCACAGGGCATATTAAGAGCAGCCAATATAGCTTTAGCGTTTCAACTTCCATTGACCCTTGCCAATTTGACAGACTCTCGTGCAGCCGTCCCACCCTTCACCCCTAGAGATGGTCCAGTTCTTCCCGAAACACATCCACCGGTTCTTATACTTTACCGGGCTGCGCCTTCAGAATGCTCTTTAGACCATGTGATGTGTTGCACCAGTTCCCATTACAAAGATATAGTACAAGAGGCGAGGCTCCATCCGAGGCTTTATTCCACATCTCGAGGCTTCGCTCGCCTCCGATCTTATCATGTCGCCTTTGTTCCACTTCTCGAGGAGAAGGTCCATCAAAAGAATTTACAGGCCAAGGTCATTCCACTCTTTTTCTCACATCAGTTTCCTATGTCTTGGAGCAACTTGGCTTTCCCGCTAAGCCGCATCACGAGCGTCGTCGTGATTACGAGGCCACCTTCACACTCGAAGTGGAAGCTCAGCGCTAGGAGGTCCTCCTTCCTACCTCCCGGCCGTTGAGGAGGATTGAAGGTGAAGTTCCCTCGGAGGTCTAACAGCATCCTCTTGCCCCTGCCTAAGACTCTCACAGCCCAATGTCACCAGCTCATCCTCCTCCACCCATGCCATCAACATCAGCACCTGCAGCCCCATCACCCCCTTTAACCCGTACTAGTCAGGCTAGCCCTAGTACATTTGCACCACCTGTGGAGTTTGTCCGCATTTATACACAACACTTCCTAGCGATTATGGCCACTGTCCAGAATTTTGCTGCTACATCACAGACCTTTGCTGCTGCCCATACTGTTATGGCACAATGGATGACCTCAGATTGGGGCTTCATCCTTGCTCGCATTCAAGAGCACCTGTTGCCACCTATCCCGATTACCCTCCGCCAGCCACAGCTAATAAAAAGAGCATCACCAGCTCCACCAACAGCTACAATAGCATCTTCAGTAGCCCTGGGTACAGCAATTCCACCAGCAGCTTTAGCCGCTTTACCAGTTGATCATCCTTCAATTCCTATACCATCACAGGATGAGGATGAGGTTCCACCCCCTGCACCTATCTGAGGAGGTATCACTTCCTCCTTTAAGTTTCCCTCTTAAGCCACATTGAGGACAATTTTAACATTTGGTTGGGGGGAGAGTTAAAGAATGAAGTACATGTTTATTTTGAGCCAGTTTATTATGTAGTTGAATGGCTTATATTTTTCGAACAAGTATAGTAAGACGTTTTTTTTATTTCTATTATACTTCTTTAGTTCATGTTTTTAGTTATCAAAATGTTTTTAGTCTCTTAGTTTCTTAGTTTTCCATCGATTTTCAAAAAAAAAAAATTAATTTCAACTAGCAATAGGAGAAATTGAAACTCTTTTCAATACTTGATCAGAGTGGTGATATGCTTATAAAAGTTTATGAATCGTTGAAACTCCTCTGCCTTCAACCATACTTTTTCCACTTTGAACTAATCCACACACTATGCAATATTAGTTTTCATTTATAAGCTGTAACTGTATTGCCTCCTAAGCCTTGCAAAATATGGCCTAGTAGTTTTTAACACCTTAATAGGTCGGGATCCCTAAAAGACCAACTGGTATAAAATATAAAAATAAAATAAAAATAAATAAAAAATTATGACGCTTACCTTTGAAACCCGAAAGCACGGTCCGAGGTATATTACGAAAGTATTTAAAGCTCTATGTCCTGCCAACCTGGTCTGAGTCACCGACTCATGCTCGCTACATGGGTAAATGTGGATTTAACACCCAGAGGCCGGAGTATCGAATTTAATAAAGTCCCGGTGAAATTTGAAGAGTTAGTGGTCGAAGATCCTTGGTGACTTGATGACCTAAACCTTGTTTGGTTGGAGTCATCACTGACCCCCGTTATGTGGACAATTTGAATTCAATACCCTTAGCACAATCTGCATAATAAAAGTTGTGAAATAAATGAGGCCTTAGTCTATGAAGGTTGATTAGTCTAGGTGTAGAAAATAGCTAGGTTGGGGGACAGATAGTTTGGCAAACTATTGTTGAAAACTTATCAAGTTACTACTTAGGGTTTTTGTGAAGGTTTCAGTTGGTTCTTCAGAGTGGAAATTCTTTTGATACTTCAATTTGCATAGCACATACTCCCTGAGATAGTCAATGGGCAAGGTTTTGATAACTTTTGTTTAAGGTCGGTTTATCACATCATTACTTTTGGAAAACCTTTTTTTTTTTTGTGGATATATAGATCATCTTGCTTTAAATTATTTTATTCTTCCTTCATTGCTATGACCAGCAATGTGTCGGTCAGGGAGTATTTACTACTTAAAAAGTGTTATTTCATACCCTTAACACTCTAGTTTTTAAGCACTTAGTGTAGTAACTGTAGTTTAATTTAACCCAGCTTGGTATAAGCAAGTGACCTAGCAAGGCTACTAATCAAATTTTACATGTTTTTTCGTTTTAAAGGCTATATGATCTCAAGATTGACCAGCTTAAGCATGAAGAAATCAGTAGAAATTCAGAGCTTCTCAAAGTAGAAGGCAAAGTGTAATTAAGAAAACAAGATACGTGAGTAACTTTGCAAAATTCTGAAGGGTTGCTAAATTGTCTCCACACATTTGACTTTTTTTAATTTCTTTTTGTTTTCTTTCCCAATTTCCCTATGTAATAGTGTTTATTTTGTACAATCTGGGTAATTTGTATTGCTTCGTGGTATATAATACCCCCTTGAAGACTTCTAGAACAACTTTGACTATTGAGTTCGGGGAAGCTCAGTTTAAGAAGCCCCGTTCTTTCTCTGGTAATTTCTCATTTTCTTTCTCTTGTCACCAGCCAAACACCCTCCGATAATGATTTCTGTGGATGAGTGGCTAAAACTCCTTCTTGCTTAAAGTAAGAGGCCACCAGTAAAGGATCCTAAGGCAAACTAAGGGTTTCCTATGTTTTTCATGTATTCACCGCATTACCGTTCTTCCTTCAACTTGTGTTTTGATCCCTTCGAGTCACCTCGAATCGCTACTATTCGTAAGCTTTCAGGATCATTAGATACTTAATGCAGCGATCCAGTTGATGTTCGTTAGTTATCACTTATAAGCCACAGCGTGAGTCAAGGAGACATGTGTTTTTATTGACTGAAACCATTAATAGGCAGTGAATGCCATTTTCAAAGATATTTAATGAGGGTTAGTTTTCATAGCTAACTGAAGATCCAATTTGGGAGATAACTATATGTTATCCTCCCTAATGCGAGGAAAAGGCCCGGAAAACCCCTCATTTGCCTAAGGAACCTAAGCCTAGTGTCTTGATACTTCAAGGACCTTTCCATATTTTAATATAATTTATTTTCAATTTTAACCATTAAAACAAACCCCTTTTATCACAAACCCAATATCCAAAGAGAAACCACCAGCATAATCCTCACTGTAAGTCATTTCCACGAAGAAAACCTATCTGTGACGATCATAGGAACCCTTGCTTATAGTGTTTCACGCCTAGTATGAGGCTAGGTTATAAATTTTGAAAGAATTAATACTCACGGGCAATGAATCGCATTCCTAAACAAATTGTGCTAAAGATTTGGGACATCTTCTTGGATCTATCATAGTTAAATCTCCAAATGTCCTAAAACTTGTTAGTTTATTCGTCAAGGCAAAATCCTAAGCAATATCACTAACAGGAAATTATATAGGCAATTCTTGGAAGTTTGAGCCTTTCAAAGCCTACCCTTATATTATGCATAAGCATACACATTAGTTCCTCATTTGAGCCAATAGCCAATTTCTTCATCAACCGGCAAATGAAGAGCCTAATTCCTCCCTTGAATATAATCCTATAGTAAAGAACCTTAATTTGCCCAGATTACATGACAAATACAACAATAATAGAAGAGGACAAGTTTAGGGGAAGATTATTTCAAATTGAGAAAAAAGAGTTGTGAAAAGAAAAGTGTCAAGGTGAAATAAGTCTGTCTTGTAGCTTCCTCCCTGTGAACAATTAAGTCCTGGTGGGTGTTCACATCTAAGACTGATGCCAATTATGGATTTACTGACCTAAGGTTCATTAAGGATGGTAGAAAGCTTAAAAAGACAAAGCATTGCACTATTCCTAAACCTTGATGGAAAAATGAAAAGGAAAAGTTTCAAAGATAAGAATGAAAGTCAAGTAAATCGAATGTGGCCAAGAAAAGTGGCAACACAGAAGTTTGCAGAAGAATGCACCAAACCAAATGGGAGGATAGATAGATGACATGAATGAAAAAGGTTAACTATGCATATGAAGGAAAAAATGTCAAGTGGAAAGTGAAATCTAGGTAAAATTGAGCCCAAATTATCTTATTATCTACCCCATTTACCTAAGGCCTACATTACAAGTCAAAAAACTAATTGATTCGATGGTATGCTTACATTAGTGGAAATTAATATGACAAACAAGCTTATGGGACTTTAAAGAATAAAGGAGAAAATTGCTATCTGAGTAAAACATCCTAGAAGATTAACTAATCTGCAAAGGAAAAAGAGAGAAGACCACACACTCACAAATCAGGGTTGAATGATTCATTTGTTTATACTATATGAATTTTATTTGGGTTGTTTAGTGAACTTAATTGAAAATCTTCCCGATTCTAGATTGAAACATATTTAGAGATAAATTTACAACTAACTTGTGTTTCCTACTAAATTAAGGATTCAAATTTAAAAAATGTCCTTAAAAATTAACGTTAAACTGCTTTGAGGACAAAACAAAGCTTTTCTTGCTTGTCAGGGACTCAAAGAATAAAGGAGAAAATTGCTATCTCGAAAGAACATCCTTTAAGATTAACTAATCTTCCAAGGAATAAAAAGAAGACCACACTCACAAATCAAGGTTGAATTATTCAATGGTTTACTTATATGAATTATTTGGTCGTTTAGTGAACTTAATTGAAAATCTTCCCGATTCCTAATGGAAACATATGTAGAGATAAATTTACAACTAACTTGTGTTTCCTACAAATTAAGGGGATTCAACAGAAAATGTCCTTAAAATACTTAAATTGTTTGAGGACAAACAAAATTTTCTTTTCTTTGCTTGGGGACAAGCAAAACTTTAAGTTTGGGGGAATTTGATGAGTCCTAAACTCATCTATTTTTAATCCATTTTTCTAACATCATTCTAGAAGTTTATGATTCATTTTAATGCCGAATTATGAATATTCACCAACTTTTTGTTTTGCAGGTTTTATATCAAAAATAGAGAATTCCAAAAGAAGAAAAGTAGAAAATTTGTCTAGGGTAAAGAAACTATGTCACGACATAAGATAAATGTCATGACGTAATTCCAATATAATCCAGCAGGCGTATGTCGCAACAAGGACTGCCGAGCATAAGCCGTAAATGAGGACTGTCATGTACGCTTGAGAGATAGACGGGACTAATTTATCGCGATAATAGATTTTTGCGTCGCGACATTGCCGGAGAAGTTCATGAAGAAGAATTTCGCAATATTCTCCAAACTATGTCGCGACATTGACTGCCAAAATGGCAAATGGAATTATGTTATGAAGATTTTAAATCTTGTTACGTAAATAAATGAAGATAATTACATGAACTCGCCGTGATAAAAGACAACTCATGTGATGGAAAATAACATAACAATGGGACAAGTCAAGACAAAGTTGTCGCGACAAAGAATTTCTATGTTGCGACAAACATTCCAAAAGATATGTTAAGACCATAATGATGTCATACAGAAGAAAACTATGTCACGACGCGAACATTCGTGAGCCGTGGAACGGAGGACAAGAAGACTTTTGTCAAGACAGAGAAGTTTTATATCGCGACAAACACAACATAAGGTCGAGGGTGAATTCTCTGTCACGACAAAGACAAATATCATTTCGACAAGTTGAGAAAAATTGTAAAGAATGTCGCGAACATGTAAACTCATGTCATGACAAAAACGAACTCAAGGCAGAACTTCGCAAGACAAAGGGAAGATTCATGTCACAACAATAAAAATTGTTTGAAGCAGATTTCTAATGGCTTAAAATGGAAGATAAGTGAAAGGATCAAGGGGCAAGTTTGTCAGGACAAGGATTCAATGTTGCAACAAAAGTTCAGCCAACAAGGAGTAAAGATAAGACTTCTATTTCACGACATGGAAAAAGAATGCATTACTGTATTTAGTCCTCATCAATACAAGGCAAATACAACTCTGCGACAAAGAGAAAGTCTTCGCGACAAAAAATCCATGCTACTAGGAGAAACTTATCACGACAAAAGACAACCATGTTGTGAAAAGTCAAAATTATGTCGCTACAAAATCAAAGAAGAGAGAATGAAAATATAATGAACAGAAATCAGAGGCCATGACAAGAGCTTCAAGACAAAGATAAGAACCATGTCGCGACATAACTTTCTTTTGTCGTGACAAAGCTACCATTTGAAAGTTTTGGGATCCCCAATTTTTTCCCTCAAGTGTGGCCCATCATTGAAAAACCTATAAATAGATGCATCTAAGGCATCAGACGAGCTTCCGCACCTGTGATCTCTGCAATAAGACTCTTGTATATTATTTTTCTTTATTTTTATTTTTATTTTATCTTTTATTTCCTCTTAGTAGATCTTGATTTAGCGTAGTTTTGTTATTAGTTTTATGTTTAATTTTTTGGAGTTATAATGAATTGATGTGCCGCTTGAGCATGGATCTTTTTCAAAAATTTCTTCACTAATGCTATGTTTTAAATGGATTCGAAAATTCTTGAATTCATTTACTTCACCAAGCATAATTTCTCAAGGTGAATTTTCCTTATCAATTAGTCATTGATATGTGTGAACCAATTTGAAAATTGAGCTCCCTGGGAATGAGGTCGAGGAGATTGTTACTTTTTTGGCACAAAGTGAAGAACGCCTAGCTCAAATCTCGAATTTATTCGATTGCATTATTCTCGAACTTAACTGTCTAAGTGGTCAGTATTATGTACCCAAAAAACAAAGCAACAGAGCCCTGCCTCGATTTCCAAGAGGCCCTCTGCGTGACACAGAGATGGTATGGAGCAATTCCTTGTGGGTATGGTAGACTAATACTTCAAAACTAATGAACTTTGAAAGATTACTCAGATAAATCACTAACTTACTCATTGTGTGAGGTTAGTTGGAGGAAATATCAGTTTAATTGCTCAGAGGTTTCTCTTCTTTCTGATGAAATGATTATGATCCCATGTTAGCATAGATCTAATGAAGGATATAGAGAATTTCATCAACATTGAAGGATGAGGTGCCAATTAAATTGGAGAAGGTTTGCAATATCCTATCTATAGGGGCAAGAATTCTTCAATCCTAAGATTGGAGTGTGAAATACTGAAAAGGAAAAACACTCAGATCTTAGAAAGAGATTTATATTCTACAAGTAACTAATTAGATACATGATTCGTAAATGAACATGAATGTAACATCTAAAATACCCTAGAATTTTTATAATAATTTTATTATATATTCCGGGTATAAATTGAGCCAACTCGGGTTTTTCCGGGAAAAACTAATAAATTGTTAACAATGAAAATTGAATGAAAATGGAGCATATGATTAAGTATTATATGCTAAATGAGAAATTTATGGAACCCTAAATAAACCTAAGCTAAAAAGGGCAATTTGGGAATGAAATGAGACCAAGGTCAAATGATAGCTCAAATGCTAATGTGAAATAAATGATAAATGAAAGTGAAATGAAACCAATATGAGAAAATACCAAAATGATAAATGGGGTTTAAGGGAAGGAGAAAGAAGACCACATTCGTCTCGAAGAGCACATTTGTGCAAAAACGCATGGAGAGCTTGAGAGAGGAGAAAGCTAGGGTTTGTGTGAAGATCAAAAGAGTGGTGTGATTCTTCCCTTTTTGCTCAAGATCTTGCAAGAAGGAAGAAGGAAGAATCTAGGGAAACGAAGCGTCCCAAGTGATTTGAGGTATGAAACTAAGCCCTAGAAAGTCAGGATTTGATGTCTGTTAGAAAACCTCAATCCATCCACGGGTTTTGCTCATGGTCAGGTTTAGGGAAGGCATTGGATGTCATCGAGTGATTCACTGAGCGATGTATATTGAGTTTTGAGAATTTTTGGTGAAAAATCGCAAAAGGGAAAAACTAAACCGGGCATCACGAGCCCCTTCACGCAGCCAAGGGCACTTCGTATGCAGCCCCTACGCCGCAATGTAGGGTCGCCGCGGCGGCAGAAATTTCTACGCCGCAGCCGAGGGTCGCTCACCAGCGCATAAGCGTCAAGGGCCAAAAAGCCCTCGGTTCGCTTAAGGCGAGCCCTCGCTAGGGCGGCGTTTTGTCAGCAGCGGTAGCAAATTCACGCGGTAAAGTCACTATTCACAAGTGGGTAGTTTTCGATTGCTTTCCAAAACACCTTGCATTTGTACCTCGATAGTTTAAGGACCTTAATAAATGATTAATGGGGGTTCAAATAAGGATAAAACTAAATGAAAAACATATTGTACCTTATCGTCGAGGCGAAGCTTCGGGCAGACTTAGTGTCTTAACCTAAGACCATTAACGAAAATTAATCGACATTCAATAAAAATGTATAATAATTGTTTATCCACTGAGAGTGGCATGATTGTTATCGATCGTGGACGGTGAGGATCACCTAACTTAGGATCGAGATCGAAGGGAAGAAAAACTAGAGCCAACAAATTTTAGTTTGTTCACTAACTCTACCCTTACTTCAAGTGTTTTCGTAGTATAATTGACGCCCATTTCAAATCCCGGCGACCACCGTCAACTCCTCAAGTGAATACCTGTGTCTCATATCATGAGACCCATACATGAGTAAAATGGCCACATTGGCCTACACATCATACTCACCCAAAATATATTCAACCAACTATATTACAATAGTTCAAGAGTTAATTTCACTCTTAATACAAACATATATTAAAATTAAGAATTTAACATGTTATACAAAAATATCAAAAGCCACAATCTGGCTTTCTTCTTAAAAGCGGCGTTTTCCTAAATAATACATTGCCTCCCGAACACTTCAGAATCGAACACTTTTCACTCGATAGGGTGAGCAATGCCTAGTAGTGGAATTTTTCTATATGGGTTACTCTCCACCTAAGTGTGATGTAATGGCAACCAAACACATTCAAGCAAACACTGTTTTCAAAAAAAAAGGTTTTTGTTCTCGAAAACATACTATCGAGTTTCAGTAAAATATATTGGACAACCCTCCGAGGTAAATTACTGGGTAATTCTCCGAAATAGTCATGGGTCCACCTCCGAGATGAACTATTGGACAACTCTCCAAGGCAATTCTTCGGAAAATCTTCCTTGAAATTCCTTTCACAACCATTTTTCCTTTTTATTTTCTTTCATGCCATGCACTCACACCTATTGTTCTAGGTTGCCTCAGGTATATGAAATGCATTATGCCATTTTCATACAACACATGCCAATATCGTAATCATGCATATATTGACAAATTCACATACTAACCACATGTTATTCATTCATAGCACACATCAAAATTAGCTCACACGGGCTAATAAACAATTTAATTCCAATGGCTCACACAATTATATATTTCATATAATTCAAACATCATGTTAACACATTAAATTCCATGCATTAACAATTCCTTTCCGCACACACACTCCAAGCCATTCATTTTAAGCAACATACATGGACAATTTTAGTCCAACAATCAACCCGAGCTGTTTTAATGTATCTGTGGACAAGGCGTGGGCCGTCCGAACCGCCTAAAATTTCAAGATTCGTCCCACTCCGAGGACCAAAACTTTACGCCATTTCTACCTAAACACTCCAATCACAATTTAACACAAACAACACATATGGACCAATAAATAAATCAACACTCGGATCGCCCAAAACAGTCCTAAATTTCCAGCACTTCGGTCCCAAGTTTTGGGATCGACCTATCTGCCACTACCGCCTCATCAACCAAACAATTTACAAGGCTCTTAAACCGAAAAATAAATCGTTTAGGAGAAAACCCTACCTTCGGAGTTGTCGAAACCCACAAAACCGATGCCCACATCGCAGCTTCACAAGTAGGAGTAACTCGCTTTCATTCATTTGAATCGACAATCACGACGGAATTTAGAGATAAGGTAGAGACTTTCTCTCTAAATTCCTCTCCCCGCGCCTAGCTCTTCTCCCCTCTCTCTTCTCCTCTCCCAACCCATTTGTCAAGATCGGGACAAGAGACTCATATCTAAATGCCACATGTCCACCCTAAGGGCCTGGGCTGGATTACACCTTATCCTCTATCCACCTACTTTGGATTTTCCTCCAATGGCATGATGCCATGTGTCCACCCATGGCCCACACTTGAGCCTCATGTTTCTAATTCCGCACACATGACACGTGGTACCTGGTGAGCCACTCAAATGCGCCAAGTGTCCCGCACTACCCTCGTTGCCTTGAAAAATGTGAAATTCTGACTGCCTCGGAATTCGACGTGGTAGCTAGATTTCCGTGGAGACTATTCAATCTGAAGTTTGCTTTTGTCATCCGAGATCTAAAAAAATTTTGGATTTTGACCGAAATTACCATATTTTACTCCTTTTTAAAATTAGAATTTTCTCGGTTTTATAATATCAAATAAATCTAAATGATTATATGGAATGAGTAAATATTTGAAATGATATTACGAAAGTGCATATGGATTTGAAAATGTGATAATTGAAATGATTGACGATTGATTGCATGTGAAAGATTAATCGAATTGTAATCGAATTGGTCAATTCTTGACATCTTGAATTGAATCGATATACCAAATGAATAATCCGCGGATGCCCCAACTGACATCCGTTGCATGCGCACCGAAATTGTCCAATGTCCCACTTAGCTGATGCACCAATCGGCATCCGTCATGATGGCGTATGACATTGAAGAAATGTCCCACTCAAGTGGATGCACCAATCGGCATCCGGTCGATGGCGATGACATTTAAATACACATGCTCGGTGCACCAATCGCATCCTAAATGATGGGAGACCAAATTTGTGAAATGTGTGCTACATTACCGAATGATAAAAATGACAGGATTCATCGAATGGAACTGGCCATGAATGAATTACTATAGACAAAGTGAAATAAAAGAACTTGATGAGTAATGGATTGTAAACTAAACACATTCAAAGAGTGTACGCTTGAATCTCAAGTGAATTGCATTATGTATGATTTGCTGTATGTGAAAGTCTTGCTATATTTATATGATCAATGATTTGTAGCGAAAGCATGCGAATGAATAAGCATGAGTATAGTTTGATATAAAAGGCATGGATTTTATGATAAATGCATGTCAAGTTAAATTGGAAAATTGGAATAGAACTGCATAAAACCACTAAGTATGAAAATGCTTAGTGTGTATTTTATCTATGTGCAAGTTTAGAGTAAACGGAAAGAAGGCCAAGAGTAAGAAGCACAAAGTCATAGAGCAAGTTACGGCTTTTAAGTGTATACCCCGCCATATGCATATCATCTCTTTTGAACATTATGTTATTTAGAACCAAAGGGTTAAACTCTAAAATGTGTTTTGTATATCGCTTTCAGAAGGCATGACACGCCTATATTTTGTAAACTAAATCAGAGTAAGAGTAAATGCTTTGCGGGCCTACCATTTGAAATGTTTCTGCGTAAATGAGAATTCTAAAATGAAATGACGAAATAAAACGCTTTGATAAGATAAACAAAAAGGTCGAGTAAACCGAGCTCCTATTGATCCGCCATTCTGCCGAAAGCCAGGATCTGGCTGGCGACATTTTGGAAAAAAATTAATAAAAAGGTAAATAAAAGAATTAACCAGGCCCCCGAGGTTTCGGGCCTGACTTCATTCCGGGTCGAGCCTGTGTGGGTCACAATGAATCTCTAATTAGTGAAAGGTATGGTTAGGAGAAATCCAAATTATACCACAATGCATCTTCGACAAATTCAGCTTTCCAACTAATGGGTTTAGCTATGGTTCAAAATGTCAGAAATTGACAATTATCAAAGATATTTCCCAAAGGTGATCTCACTGTGAATTCTCAAATCCACTATTATTAAATTCTTTATATACTAGTGAAATTACTTTTAGAATTATTTTATTAGTACCTCAACATTTTGATATCGAGTTCAAATAGTAAGGATCTTCGAAAGTAGTTGGGCCTTTGATTTATCATCAACTGCGGGGAACGAGTAGCCAGACTTAAAATCCACTTTTATTACTTGTATGGTTATGTGCAATTTGTAGTTATTTAGACCAAACAGCCAATTGTTAATAAGTCTATTTTACAAAAGAACAAACATATTCCCTAAGCACAAAAATCACCATATAAGTTTTTGGTGTGTCGTGCTGGGACTTTAGTTAGTCTTTGGTAGTCGTGGTCAATTACTCGTTAAACCGGGTCTATACAAAAATCTGGTCGACAACCACTTCCTTCCTCAAGCCAAGCATGGATTGACATCAACAAGGGAGCCTACCTTGCTTCGCGGGTATGAGAAAGCAAAGTTCAATTTCACCAACCATGACCTTTCGACGAGCAAGAAAGAACCATGAAAGTGTAAAATTCCAAGAACTTGCTTTCCATCAAAAGGGCACATGTTTGAACAAACAATTTACATAAATGTGTTTGCATCCGTATCAAGCATAAAAGGGATTGTTTCTAAGAAATCAGGGTCGTCCACTAACCATACTAAAGGGATTCTAAATTTCTTTCCTTTTTCAAAATATGTAAGAAATCATCCTTGAGATTAATGGTTATTAATAGGAAGTGATGTCCAAGACGGATGATCGCCAAATGGAAGCACTAGTACTTTTCCAATAAGTCTAGCCGACTCTAAAAAACGGCTAAATCCTTTTTTAAGAGGCAACCCAAGCTTAAGTAATAAGGATTCTATCAACTCTCTTTTTCTTTTTCAGATGAAGTTATTTTATTTTATTCTTTTTTTTTTTTTTTACTACCTGGATGAAAATTTTATGTTTTAACTTTGTTTGTTAGTGTTTTCGAATAAAGTAGTTCAAGCTCAACATGTAGCCAAGCGACTAGCTTTATAGTCGATGAGTCTTAAACTCATCTATTTTTAATCCATTTTTCTGACATGTTTTAAAAAGTTTCAGATCTATTTTTATGCCAAATTATGAAATATTCACCAACTTTATGTTTTGTAGGTGTTAATTGAAAAATGAGAGAAAACAAGCAGAAAAGAAGCAAAAAAATGGAAAATGCAGTAGTCTCTGTCGCGACATAGTTTTTGTATGTTGCAACACAATTTCAAGCATGCCAAAAGAACTATGTCGTAGCCAGTAGCTAAATGTCGCAACAAAGTCCAGCTAACTTCAAAGTGTAAATAGAATCTTTGTTGTGACAGAGTTCTATGTCGCGTCATTGCTAAAGAATAATGAAAGAAGATTGTTGGCGCATAACTTTAACTCACGCGACAATGATCAATGAAATGGAAAAAGAGTCGGTCGTGACAATAATTCCTTTCATAGAAACATAAAAGGTCAAGCCTAACAATGAACCCGTCCCGACATAAGATAGCTATATCGGGACAAAAAATGGCAAGAACATAACACAAGTCAACTGAGATAAGTGTTTTTATGTTGTGATAAAGCCAAAGATTGCCACCAAGGAGGAATTTCTTCAGAACAAAGAAAATCATGTCGCGACATAACATTCAAAGATTCATAACGAAGAGCAATAAAATCTATGTCGCGAGAAAGTGATTGTTTAATCGGACAAACAAAATGGCTAGGTGAATTCTCTGGTCACGGCAAGCATAAGAGCAAAACAAGAGGAGGGCGACAAAGAAATTCATATCATGGACATAGTAAAGAATTTAAGGCAGAATCTTTGTCGCGACAAAGAAATTTTATGTCGCGACAATAAAAGCAATGGAATGATGGAATTCTATCGTGACATAATAAAATTAGGCCGCGACAGAAATTGAAGGAGAACTAAGATTAGCCAAGTCAAGCGTGTCGCAACAAAGATTTCTATGTCGCAACAAATAGCTCAGCAAGTGATAAGAATTAGAGAAGAAAGTTTGTCACGACTAAGAAGTTTCAAATGCTGACAGAGTTAATGTGATCAAGAAGAAAATGTTTGTCAGGATAAGGAAAATTATGTCGCATTGCATTCCGTAAGGTATGAATATGGGAAGTAGGTTGTAAATAAAGTTTGTGTCGCGACAAGATGATTCCTATCAGAATAAGAACAAGATCGCTTACACCAAAAATTTTCGCCATTATCAAAGTCTATCGCGATTAATCCAAGAAAGAGCTCAGAATCAGTCGCAAATGTAAAAACAACACTTACAATAGAGGCTAAACTGAAAACTCTATCGCAACATAACTTTCTATGTCGCAACATAGCGACTAATTAGCCAAAAATTTGGGATCCATGTATAAATTATCGGGCGTGCCTCAACATTGAAAGTCTATAAATAGACGTGATCTAGGGCACTCCGGCGAGCTTCCGCAACTCCAAGACGCTCTAGGTAGTTGGAAGACTCTTCCATTTTAGTATATTTAGTTTCAATAGAGTTTCAAAGGTAGATTTTAGTTAGTTTTCTTTTAGATTTTTGATTTGAGTAATGAATCGAAGTGCAACTCGAAATGGGAATTTTGTATTGATAAAATCTTCTTTTCTCATTATCGTATGATTTAAATGGAATATGAAAATTTCGGAGTTCATTTATTTTACTGCTTTACAATTTCAAGAATTTACATGATCAATAGTCACCGATATGAGTGAACCAATGAAAAGTCGAGCTCTCTCGAAATGGGTCAATGATGATAGTCATTTTTCTGCACAATGTGGAAGAATTCCGTAATTAGAATTCTTGAATTTATTTGATTGGTATTGTTTTTGAATTTAATTGTTCCCAGTACTAGTACCGTGTACCCAAATAAGGTATTGCATCTCGCTCTGAAATCCAAGAGGCCCTCTGAGTGACACGGAGATGGAGAATCCTGAGAGCATAGAACGGTTCGTTGTGGGTATGGTAGACTAATACTATGGAACTAATGAACTTTGATGGGTTACTCAGATAGATCACCAACTTACTCATAAATTGAGGATAGTTGATTGAAGTATCAGCTTAATCACTTGGAGGTCTCTCCTCTTTCTAATGAATCGATCCTGATCCCGTAGTTAGCAAATATCTAATCAAGGGGCGATGGAAATTTTCATCATAAAATGAAGGATGAGTCACAATCAAAGTGGAAAAGGCTTAATATCCTGTTCAGGTAAGAATTTTTCAGTCCTAAAATTTGGGTATGAAGTACTAAAAAGGAAAAACATCCAGATCTTGTAAAGAGGGTTATATTTTTTATAAGTAGTCGATAGACTCATGCTTCAAAATGAACATGAACCTCTAATCGCAAGTAAAGTATGGTTGGCGGAGAAATCTGAACTCGTACTTATCATGCATCTTTGACAAACTCATTTTTCCAATTTATGGCTGAGCTATGAATCGATATGATGTAGAAATTGATTATTACTCATTGATTTAGATCCAGTTTTGCCTCACTCAGTGAATTCTCAAAACCATTTTTATTAAAATTTATTTTCATGTATATTAAAGAAATCAATCTAGGAATAAAATTCTTTTTAGTCATCTCATCATCATAATAGTGGAGTTCAAATAGTAATGATCTTGAGTAGATGGGGTAGTTAATCTTTTGATTTATCATCGCCCCTGAGAACCCATATTCGACTTTAAATATTCACTTATTACCAGACGATCATTCACTCGCAGCTATCAAGACCAACTCAAATTTTAATGATTCCATTTTACAAAAAGAGTAAATAAATCTTTTCATCCATACAAGTGTTTGGTCAGTAACAAGTTTTTGGTACCGTTACCAGGGATTAGATAATAGTCCTTTGGTGGCTGTGTCTGAAATTTAGTCAACAAGTTTTTAGTGATGTTTCTGGGGACCGAATAGCTTCTCGTGCACTGTGTTTCGCATACACTTATCACATCATATATGTAGTTTGGTCATAACACAAGCGCAAAAGACTGTATCAAGGGGTAGCATACTAATGTCAAGGTCTGAAAATCTTCAAGGTTCCTATTCAATGTGATCGATGAATAGAAAGGGGAGTTCGCTTTCCCAACTCTCTATTACCCTTTATCGAATTATCTTTGCTCATTGCTAGACATGTTAAACAATGTTCATCTCAAAGTTTAGGGGTGTTTATTTTTGGTTAGTTTATCATGTCACACCCACATGTTGCACATGATAACTTTGAGGATGAAATTTTCTGGTGGTTTTATGGATAACGACTTTTTTTATGCTTTCCAACTTACATCTTAGTTTTGGTTTCTATTATGTTAGTTAGAGTTTTTGAGTTAATTTAGTTTTGCTTGGAGTAGTTTTGATGTCAATGAATATCATAATTGAACCCCTGAGATATGGACAATATTCAAGATAATGGGACTTAATGCTTAATAAGTTATCTCTCTAATAGGCTATTTAGTCATTGGTTTCTCAAAATTCATGCACTTGATCACTAAGCACCCTTGAAAAGCAGTTTTTTCTTAGGTTAGAGAAGGTTTATGAGAATCGCATATCTTTGATCATCTCCAGGTTCTATAACTTGTTTTATTATCGCTGAGGCGAAATCCTAGGCAAAGACAACAATTGAGAAACAGACAAATATCCTTGGAAAGATCAGGCCTTCAAGCTAACCCTATTAATATGCATATGCATATTCCTCTAGTACTAGAATGTTGAGCCTTAAAGAGCCAAAAAAAAGTTTATAAGAACCAAGTTTGAAGCCAATAACCTTCCTATACATCACTACCCCTCAGTAAAGAACCAAACTCACCCATAACATGAGGATTTGAACATAATTGATAAATGTGGGCGAGGAGGAGTTAGGAGTTATTTTCCTATGGAAAATAACTCAAAATTCATTAAATGAGTTAAGCCAAAATAAAAAGAGGTCGTAAAAAAGGAAGGAGAAAAAGAAAAAGAAAACAGAAAATATAAATGAAACGAAGCAAAAATATAATAAAAGGTCAAGGAGGAGTAAGTCTAGCCTCGTAGCCTTCCTTCCCTAGAGTAAGTAAATCCTAAGGGATGTCTCAACACCTGGTACCCTAAGGCCAACTGGTCTGGGAGCTACTAATTTAAAACTCGCTAAGGGTTGGTAAAAAGCTTAAGGAGGTTTTGACCTTACACCACTCTAATAACCTTGTCTTGAAGAAAAAGGCTTCTTGGTGTTTGCAAAAGAATGAATTTGTGCGTAAAGGTGATAAGGAGGAGTATGGAACATGCACCTAAACAGATTTCGGGGGTGCTGAGAGTGTCACCGTGCCGATGGTAAGAATTTAGAATGGAGTAGGAGTTGTCAATGCGCAAAAATATGTATCTTTTAGTAAGTTTTAGCCTAAAATGACTACCAACAACCCCTTTACCCAAGCCTTACATTACAAGCCTATAAAGACCTACTTGATCTGAGTTGTGTGTGCCTACATTAGTGTAGAGGATAAAACAACAAAGCCTATGGAACCTAAACATAATATCTAGAGATCCACATATTTATCTCCACTCATAAACTCATCTAGCTTGCAAATTGATTTTAGATAGGGAAGACCACATGTTGATACATAAAAGTGCAAACATTTATATGGGCTTTAAGCCCTCAGCTCATGTTTTCGCTTTCATTTCGTTTCCACTGATGCTTAATCTTTTCATCGCTTACTGCGGCAGGTTGCTCGATGTTCCGCTCGTGATTTTCGTAGCGATTTGCTCTGTGAGGACAACCGATCACGCCCATCGATTCCAGCTTATCGGAGGTCCCAGAAGCGCGAAGTGAAGTCAGCAATCGTGGAGACGCTGGTACCGTACCAAATCGTGGTACCGGTACCCACATGCGCTTAAGATCCAGTGAGTCTTGCACCGTACCAAATCGCGTACCCGCACTCCACGTGCGCTTGAGAACTGCTAGGGTTTTGTACCGATACCATACTAACCTAATTCCACCAAAATGCAATCTTTGTAGGATTTAAGAAGAATTTTTGACTGGTAAGGGCACGCCGTCTTTTTGTCTTACTTCAAGATCACTAATGGATTGTATTTAAGCCCACTTAGGCGTATCAGGAGTTCATCTAGGGTTTAAGCTCTCACTTTAGAGTTTTTCTCATATTTTCTAGGGTTTTCTATAGTATAGTAGCTAGTTTTTTTCTCGTTCCTGGTTTTAAACATTTGTAATCTTTCGTCGGTTTATAACTCGTATTCATCGAGGGAACTCAGATTTTTTATATTTCCAATCTTGCAATTGAAGTTGAAGTGATATTTCAATTCACATTTAATATTATTGTTCCAAAGATTTATGAATCAAGTCTCAATTTTATGAGTTCTAAACCTCCATGATGTAGTTGTAATCTGGGTGGAAACCCATCCCCTTCAAGGTGACAACACTACCCCTCTTATGTCATTACGCCGATTCCCTACTGACCCGACACGGATCCGAACCGGTTTCGAGGCGCGAGACCGAACTGGGACTCTTTACCTGATTTTTTTTTTTTTTTTTTTTAAAGCCGAACTTGTACCTGTGGGTATGGCCCACATCTTATAACAGAATCAAAATATTATATACAAATCAAAAGAACTACCACCGGAGTGGTGTCCATCAAAATCTATACACATATAACTGAGTCCCATTTACTTATACATATACAAAAACAACTTAACATTCCAATTACTTATTCAGAGCGCAGGACCTACTGTGATGAACCCTTACAAGTGTGTCGCCCAAACGATGTGGATGTTTTCAGACGCCTTCCTCGTACCTACACGGATTAAAAACCCGTGCTAAGCTTTACGCTTTAGCAAAACATATCTTATACGTAAAACACTTAATAAATGTATAACAAGAATAAGTATCAGAATCTTCAGAATTCATATCACATATTTACTCATAATTGTTCTTGTAACAAACTTAAGTTTGCTCGCATCTCTCATCTACAAAGAGATCAACTTATACTTATTCAAGAATTTCTCTAATACAGACTTATCTTTTATTCGATCTTATACTCATAGCAAACTTATTCTTATTCGGTCTTATACTCTATAGCAGTCGAATCTTATACTTATAGCAAACTTATTCTTATTCAGATCTTATACTTATTCAGATTTCTCGTATGTTGTACTGAGCTTATACATGTACTTATACTTATCTCAAGCTTATACTTATTCGATCTCCCGTAGGAGTTACAGAACTTATGCTTATACTACGGAGTATATTCTGGTCTTACGGAACTTATACTTGTATTACTAAACTTATTCTGGGATTTCGGATCTTATACGTGTATTACTGAACTTATACATGTATTTCAGATCTTATACATGTCTTACAGAGCATATACTTATCTTACGGATCTTATACTGGTATTACAGAACTTAGACATGTATTTTAGATCTTATACATGTCTTACAGAGCGTATACTTATCTTACGGATCTTATACTGGTATTACAGAACTTAGACATGTATTTTAGATCTTATACATGTCTTACATAGCGTATACTTATCTTACGGATTCAGACTGTATTACGTAACTCGACATGTATTTAGATCTTAGTACATGTCTTATGCAGCGTATAATGGTCTTACGGATCTTATAGCATCGGTATTACAGAACTTGGACATGTATTTCAGATCTTATACATGTCTTACAGAGCATATACTTATCTTGCGGATCTTATACTGGTATTACAGAACTTAACTTATTTTACCGATACGAGAGTACCCGTGGGTACTACAGAACTTATACTTATGTTACTGATACGAGAGTACCCGTAGGTACTACTGGACTTATACTTATTTGACCG
>JAEQBH010007906.1:0-89600 GCA_016808115.1 Tetrastigma voinierianum | reverse complement strand
GTTATCCGAGATCTAGAGAATTTTCTAAACTTTCCTGAACTCCTATGGCACTGTTATTTTTATTAACATTTCGCCATTTCAAAATTTCTAATTTTTTTCAGCTTTACAGAGAGTAACAATACTCGAACCCGCATTCGACGGAGAAAATAAACTCAAACTCATTAAAAACTGATTAAAATTAAATTAAACATATGCTATTAAGAGCGGCAGACGCGAATCCTAAAATAATCGTTCGTTATCATCCCTACTATTACCTAATGTTAAAAACAAAGGTCTCATCACTTAATGCTATTATGCTATTCACAAGATGCCTCAAAAAAAGTTCTATTCAAAGATTAATGAAAACAAACGCAAACCTAAGTCAATTCCTGTGATTTTTATATATTTTCTAAAACCTAGTTTGGTTTGGAATGTTGTTACTAATTCTATTTTGAAGTTGCTTTTATTTAATTTATAATTTATTTTTGAAATCAATATTATTATTACTATTATAGTTACTCAATTTTTTTTAATTAGATAAATATAAGAATCCTCTTTTTTCTTTCCTTTATGGAACTCTAACTTATTACATAAGGTCTTATCTTTAATTTATATCTCCTTCTTCTATTTCACTTATCTTTTATCTTTTATTCTGGTAATATTCCTAAAGATTTTTTTTTTCTTTTTATATTTAATTTTTTCTAAAAGTGCCCCTCTTTTGATTTCTTTTGAATTCTTGATCGTATTTTTAGATATTTGAAGGCAAAAATAAAGAAATTACATAATCCTTTTGATAAAAAAGTAAAAAAACTTCATATGATAAAAATAAAAACAAAATATGGAAAATAATATTGAAACTTTTTTACTAATTAAATCTAAATCATTAATCAATATTGTTTTTAATTCAAAATAAATTACTTGAAATTTCTTAACTTATCTAATATTTGAAATAATAGAAATCTATTTTAATTTAATTTAATTAATTAGTTAATTTGTATAATTTGGTTGTCGATTCATCGTAAATTAGTTTTATAATTTTTTATATATTGATTTATGTAATTTTTTTCCTCAATACTCATGATTGATTATATCTTCCTCAAGCTTTTTCGTTGAGATTGTTGGTATACAGATTTGGAAAGGTGTTATAATCCACTGCCTTATATTTCCTATAAATAATCCGAAACTCTGAAATTATGACTTTTTCAATAGTTATGTACCTTTTTATTTTTTTTATTTTTTGTTTTCTCTCTATTAAAATTCCCAAAACAAAACACACAAAAAAAAAAAAAATTAAGGGAGGATTTGAAACATTTCAAAATCAATTTATAAACGGCCTCCCACCCGTAAAGATATCGTCTCGCTTGGCCTAACTGCAGCCACGCTTAAAACGCGCTTCCATGTTGCACACAAGATTCACGCTTTATAAACCGCCGCACCTCGTCTGGAGCTATGGATCAACAGACCACAACAGTTCTATTATTATAAACTACCAATTTCACCATCTAGACAGACGCATCAATAAAAAAAAATATGACCTTATTAATTTGTCGTCACGACGACACAAGAAATATCTCCCCATCCACATCATAGAGCTGGTAATTTGAGCCCTATTCCTGTCAGGTTACCCGACCAACCCGAAAATGTGCCGGATCGGCTCTACTCTTAATCCTAAAATTCAAGCAATTTGGGCCCGACCTGACGGCCGCTGAGTCAAAAAAACAGTATTGAATGGGACTGGCTTTTTTTTTTGGGGCTGATCCGATTTGACAAATTAAATAAAAAACCCCATTTGCTACTTTACTTTATTACTTACCCTTCCAAGTTCCAAACCCTATTTCCTTTTCGTTTTTGGCTTTTGCAAAACCAGAGCCTTCTCCTTCTCAGTTCATGCCGTAGCTGTAGGCCTCTAGCGGACCACTCTCGGGATGACAATCCTCTACATTTCCAGTCTTCCTTCATATCTGATCCAGTGATCCTCTTCCTCTATATTTATTTCATAATAGTTTTCTAGGTAAAAAATCACTTTTGCTTCAATTTTTTTCTCAGTTTGGATCTTTTTTTTTTTTTGTGAAACATAAATCTTAATCTTATAATGCTTTTTTTTCTTTTTCTGATGCTGGAAATGGGTTAGGTTTGTACGGCTTCATCTTCAACTTCAGGAACGATTGACGAACTCCTAGAATAGAGGTTATGTTTCTGGTTTAAGATTTCTATAGTAAAATTGATAGGGTGTTTTTTTTTAAATGTTGTCGTGTTGCCTGTTGGTAGGTTTATGCATTGAAGAATTTGAAGTTCTAGAGATAATTTATTTTCAGTTTTAGAAGAAATGATGAAAATAAAAGAAACCAGTTTTTTAGAAAAAAAAACAGTTTTTGACATCAATCCCCTGTTTAGAATAAAAATCTGTTTTTTCAGAATAAAAACCAGTTTTTAAACCAGTTTTTTTCAGAATTAAAACAATTTTTTAAGCCAGTTTTTCATAATAGAAACCAGTTTTTGTTTTTGACATCTTGTTCGCCCCTGTTCTTGTTTTTTTTCAGAATAAAAATTAGTTTTAAACAGGTTTCATGTTTTTGTTAGGGAATGTTTGGTTTCAATAACTTCACTAGTTCGTTAAGTTGGTTGAAATGTTGTACAGGAATTGTGACAGGGAATTAAGAAGTGAAGGCATGAATTAGTATTATATGTTATACTTAGTTGACATCCAAAGATAAAGCACATACTTGGCAGAAAGGTTTATAGAATGAACTGCATGATTTGAGTATTGCCTTAGCTTTCTGGGGGTTATTGTTGCATTCTGAAATGATAAATTATAACAATGTTCTTGTCCTTTTAATTATGATCTCATTGATTTAATTTCTTCTCCCCTCATTGGCAGGGAAGCTGTAAGCTGCCAGTACCGCGAAGGTAATTTTTTCTTCAATAAATCCTTTGTTCATCGAGTCATCATCATGATGTCATAATGTCGAACATGTTGAATAATGTCAAAACAACTTAAAATATGTTTCGGACCACTCTAATTGTGTAGAAAGTGTCTTGTTTTTTTTCAGAATAAAACCAGTTTTAAACAGGTTTACAAGTTTTGTTAGGAATGTTTGGTTAGTGTTATTGAAAACAGAAAAATAAGATCAAGTATCTTTTATTCTACCTTTCATACATGATAATATATTGCAGTTGAGAATCTTGTCTTGAGATCCTGACTCCTGAAGAATGAAGAGAATAGATTTGAGCAGGGCAAGTGAGGCTGTTGCTTTGATAGTATCAAATAAAACTGAAAATTTTAGTGTTGAAGACTTTAAATTGCTGAATCTACAAAAGTGAAAATATTTAGGCCAAAATTGTTGATTTGGCATAAAATTTTAAAGCCTTGGGTTTTCGAATGTACAAGTTATACATTCCATAATTATGGTTTATGCTTAATGTTTTAGTATTGGGGTTGTATTATTCAAGCAATTACTATTTGGGAAAGTATGAAAACTCATGTACACTTAGTTTGGTGTTAGTTATGATTTTTGTTTATTATTCGTTTGCACTGTTTCATTCACAGGGCTGCAGCCTGGCATGAAATATGATATGGTGCAAAAGAAAAGAAATACAAGGCAATGAGCATTATAACATTATTTGTAAGAGAGAACTACAAGACACCTGAATCAAAACAAATAGAGAAGGAAAGTAATGTATTTGATTAAACAATTAAAATTTTTTTTTCACATAGGATGTCATGAACTACCGCCCGATATAGAGTCGGTCAAGAAAATGACAAATGAAGAATCAAAGCCCGCCCGATCCGGCCCAATCCATACCTCCTTGGCTCCAAGATCGCCGTCCGTCCCGATGCCCGCCCGACCTGCCGCCGCCTAGTCAAACCCAACCAAACATGAACGACCAAGAGGAAAAATTTCCACTAATCCATCTCTTTTTCCTCACACAATTAAAAATTATTTAATAGTGTGGGCCTAGAAAAAGCTTAGCTAATATTAGCCAATTTGTTTCACTCTATATAAGAGAAGAGCTAAACTAGAAAGCTAGGTGTGGGTAGGCCTAGTTGAATTTCTAAAATATTTTTTCTTTTCTTTCTTATGTGCTCATCATTTATTTATTTATTTGTGTTCAACTAATGTTTATACCTAAATCTTATCATAAGAAAAATCAAATATATTGAAATGAGGGTCATTACTTGTTCTAGTCCTAGTTTGGTTCGAGTGATGGATAAGAGAGATGGTTAAACTGAAATTTTTTTCCCTCCTGATTTGTCCATGTTTGGATTTGGGTTTTGACTGACTAATCTTGACAGTAAGATTCGTGTAGAGCCTCCCGTAATTCCCTCATTTGTTTTTTTTGGTTTTTGAGAATGTGAAATCATGTTTGGATGCTGAGAAAACGAATGCTGAAGGGTTTGGATTTGTTCATGTCAAACTGGAAAAAAAATTTCTCCTGATTTGTTCATGTTTGGATTTGGGTTTTGACTGTGATTAATTTTGGCAGCGAGAATTGTGTTGAGTCTCCCATACAATTCCCTTCTGATTTTTATTCAGAATGTGAAACCATGTTTGGATGTTTGAATTTTTATAAGAGAGATGGTTAAACTGTAAATTTTTTGCCCTCTTGATTCGTTCATGTTTGGATTTGGGTTTTGACTGATTAATCTTGACAGTAAGATTTGTGTAGAGTCTCCTGTACAATTCCCTTCTTCTGATTTGTTTTTTTTTTTTTTTTTGAGAATGTGAAACCATGTTTGGATGCTGAGAAAACGGATAATGAAGGGTTTGGATTTGTTCATGTTGAAACTGGAAAAAAAAGTTTCTCCTGATTTGTTCATGTTTGCATTTGGGTTTTGACTGATTAATCTTGGCAGTAAGAATTGTGTTGAGTCTCCCGCATAATTTCCTTCTCTGATTTTATTTAGAATTTGAAACCATGTTTGGATGCCGAGAAAATAGAGAGCGAAGGGTTTTTTTGAACAGTGAGTTTCAAAAAACACATGTTGGGTACGGGATAGGGTGCCTGCCCCAAACCGCCCGATTCCATCCCTCACCGATAATGGTTTCAGAAGCTCTTCCTGCCACTCCTCGCAGCGAAAGGTTATTTTGACATTCCACTTTGCCTAAAGTGCCCAGTTTGCTATTTGTGAGTCAGTTTTTAATAAATACTTTAAAAAATAATGTACTTTGCAGAAAGCCCAGGACTTGCTAAGCTGTGTTTTGACTTCTCACCATTCTCACTGAGTTTGGCGGACTGCTTAAATTTCCTACCAGCCTGCATACAGACTCAAACCTCAGCCAAGTGCTTTACACATAACAATAGAAGGCTCATCCATGGCGCCTAGATCAAGGAGATACGAAGAAGATCGCTACTAAAAATGGGAGACTGCAAATTGGAAGAATCAGCTGAAGAAATATAGTCCAGACAGCAGCAGTGATAACAGCAAAGCGAGGGAACTGCGTTGGTCGTCACATCCAGTTCGGCAACCGAGTCAGCGAAGACGGTGGTAAAATAAGTCAGTCCTTCTCATTCTCTTTCTATTTTAGTTAGTAGTCCAATAGGTTGATTTTTAGGGGGTTTCATTTTTCAATTTTTTTTTGTTGTTTATTTTAATTTGCCAATGTTTGTGTTGCTCATAAAACTGAAGATCTCGAAAATCATTTTATATTCTCTATCTGCAACTAAGTGAAGGTGAATCGTGAGAATTTTTATTGCCTTTAGATATTGTGATCTGTTATTAGGATGATGAAGTGCTGAATGAGGACATTTTTACTTTGGCTTTTGGTTTTAGTAGTTGATTTTTAATGTAAATTGGTGGTGTTTTGGTTTTGTGCTGATTGGTGAATAGAGTATAGAAATTGAGTTTGAACCCTAGTTCTCTACAGATACATTCAGAATTTTTTCGATGCTTTTTCACGTTTATGGATAGTTGTTGTTTTGATTCTCATATTCATGAGGGCTCCCAAAGGGTGAGATCGGGCACCACTTTCTACTGACAAGAACCATGAATTAGCTCAATCAGCAACCACACCACCCTCATCTGATTTAAGTGAGTGGTCTCAAGCTGAAGCTTTGGAGAGCATCTATATGAGTGATGGTGTTCATCCATGAGAGGGAAATATTTTGGGAAATTAAGGAGACAACCTAGCCGCCCCTAAGTGATACCAATATATATTAGTACAGGTGATGTCAAGAAAATGCAGTTGGGTCATATATAATATTACTCACCTGAATAAATGCAACAGATAATGGTGATCGACAACACTTTACCTTAATTATTTTAATATATTGATTATATTTTATCTTAATTACTCACATAAATCCATTGAAGAACCTGTGTTTTGTACCATAAGTGATTGTGACACAGCCAATAATTGAAGTCCTTGCACTTGGGGACTCATCATTTTATTCAAGTGTTTTGATTTTTGAAAAATTTTCACCTAGATGAGATGTTGCAACTCAATTGAATAGCATGTTAGTAGTTCATCCATATAGGTCTTTCCTAACAAAATGGTGCATATAACCAGTTATTTTGAAACAGAGACCCATTGAACATATGATGCCTCACTAACCTATTTGACACAAACAAGGGCAAAATTGAAGACTATTACAATTCATATGTAATTTTGTGCACTGATGTGGTGTCCCTAGTCTACATATCACGATGGTGCGTTGAAGACATGGACTCCATACTGCAAGAATGGATGCTTAACCCGATGGTGGAGGCTCCAACCCCTCCACATCCCATGGAAGAGGTGCAATCGATGGTTTGGCCATGTACCTTTTCTCACCTTTCCCGATGGTGGATAGCTCCTAGAAAGGCTGCCTACAACCGAGGTGGTGAAGAAGGGTTTTTTTAAATTAGGCTTAGGGAAAAGGAACAGCAGTAAAATTAAAAATATATAGATAAGAGATGTGATTTGGGAAAATATGATAATAAAAATAGAAAGAATAGAAGGGATAGTAGAAACCTTAGAATCTCACCAAGGTCTTCTAAGAGTCTCTTACCTAGAGTGCCAATGGAGTCTCACCATTGAATGTCAAAATGGAGTCTCACCATTGAATGTCAACAATCTACCATGAAAGTCAGTAAAGACGTGTCATAAAATATTATTACTCCAAAAACTCACTTGACTTACACCAATGAGTATTATTTATAGGCTTTTCTTAGAAATCCTAAATGTACTAAAATTCTAATAACCCAATATGACTCAAACCCTTATTTGATTCTAATAAAGAATCATAATTTGACTATAATCGATAATCCTAATTTAAATTGAAAATCATTTTCTAACTAATAATCATAATTTGACTCAAACTACTAACCCTAATTTGACTCTAATTGCAACTAATAAAAATTCTCTTTTTTTATGTATATCTTAAAATCCATCTACATCATACTCCCTAACTTGAAAAAAACTCGTCCTCAAGTTTTAGTGATTTCCCACAATCAATTGCAATCCCGAACAATGCAAGGCATTGTTTAAAACTAGTCCTTGTATTAGACATCCTTATCTCTTGATCTAGTTTAACTTCATGCAAGCAGAAGCTGGCCAAATGAAAAACCTTTCCAACGTTGTAAAAAAATGATATTTCTCAAAATAATTATGTGTCTTTTTTAACAAATGTGCAGAAAGTTGCTTCTCATATGCCTTTTGTAAATTGTCTTGTGGAAGATGTTCAATACCTTAGTAGGCGCTCAAGTTTGTCATTTCTTATGATAACATTCCCGCCTAGAAAGCTCAAGTATCAAGTCCTCCAAAGCGTGCAACTTCTTTCGCTCTTCTAGTTTTGCTGCGCCACTTTTCCCTGCTCAACTAGTGGAAATTCTTTTATTGACAAAGAATTTTTTTATGCCCATCACGTATAAGTGTATAAGTGTTTTCATACCCATCATGTTGAACTCTTCTATAAAAAGCCAAGGTCTTCCAAGTAAAATATGACTTACTTTTATTGGTAAGACCTCACACCATACGGATTGTTCAATGTCCTTACCAAAAAGGAATGTTACCAAATATCGACAACTTACTGGGGTAGAAGTGTCATTAACCCATGCTACTCGAAATGGATTTGGATGCCTGTCTAACGGAAGGTTTAGCTACCAAGTTCTTGCAGTTATGCTCAAATCCATCGCCCATCAATGATCGTGGTGCATAACCTCCTACAAGAAACACATGTCTAAGATGCTAGTATGTCTCCAATCTTCTTCACCTTTTATCGCCAATAAAGGTCGTACAACAAGACTATGCCCTTCCTCACATACCACTACATTAGTCCCATTCCTTCACTAAGCTCACCTTCATTATGAGTTTCTTCTTCCTTTGAGTAACTCTCCAGCTTGGATTCTGGTTCAACTCAAAAGTGTAAACCTGTACTTGGGCACACAACCGCATAATGACCATGTCCGCCACATTTATAGCATAAGGGAGTCCTATCTCCAGTATTCACTGGAGTTTGACCCTTACTACCACCTTTATTCACAGTATTTGGGGTTTGTTGGTTGTTTACTCCACCATTTGCATTAGTAGAGGTTTTTAAACTTGATGTGATTACAGGTGTTCTTGCTGTCCAATTGGAGAAAGTGCTCCAAGTTGTGAAGTTGGACGTCTAGAAGCTTGAAACTTGAGGCCTTCTTCAATCTTGAGGGGTAGTTGATAAACATCATCCACGGTGTAAGTGTATGTGAAGACATTCTAGCCAATGTCCATTTGAAGTCCAGCTTATAACGGGGTGCAAGTTGAGCAACAGTTTCCCGCCTTGATTTCGAATGCTCAACTCATGAAATTCTTTTGTATATTCTTCAATGGGCTTGGATTTAGTTTTCCATAAAATTCAGCAACTTCAAGGCATACCTTTTTTGTCACATCATCTTGTTCAAAGATTATGCCCTTTGTTGGTTCACCATCTTAAAATTATCCTCGCTTCTTCGCACGTATCGACTTCAAGGAGTTGAAGTGACTTGTCGCCTTATCTTCAATGGGTCGTTTACTTTTTTCTATCATCTTCATGATCTCACTGCTTGCTACTTAATTGTATTATAGCATTTTGATGAGATTGTCGTGCTGGAAATTTCTTCCCAGCGTATCAGAAAGGTGATCTTCGATTGTTAAGCATTCGGGAACTCATAGCATATGGCTCCAATTCCTCCATTGCATTATTTTTTCTGCCAAGAACTTTCACTATGATACAAAACTGATGTAGGACACCTGTAAAGGTTGCCGTCTACAACAGGTGGGTGAAGAAGAGCTTTTTTATAAATTAGGTTTAGGAAAAGGAACAAGGGTAAAATTAAAATTATATAGATAAGAGATGATAGAGAAAATTTGGATAAATAAAAAAATAGAAAAGAATGTATTAGAAGGATAGTAGAAGCCTTAGAGTCCCACTCAAGGCTCTAGAGTTCACGTGAGCCACGGAGTTCACCATTGAGAGTCAATGGAATCTCACCATTGAAAGTTGCAAAGATTGCAAAACATAAAATATTATTGTCTAAAATTCACTATCGAAACAGAAAGATCGCAAAACATAAAACATAAAACATCTTTAAAAAAGGCTCCAATTGACTAGATTAAAAGAAAAGTTTCCTAAAACAAAATCTTTCATATGGGTAGTGGGGACTAAGCACTAAGCTCCTCTGTGCGCGTAGGAAAGTGGGGAAGAAGAAGTCACGAGAGGCTAAGGAAACTATCTTGTTGCTCGTGGGTTGGTGGGAGGAGAACTTTGTCGATGCTTCTGGATGAAGACCATAAAGGGAGGGAGCATGGTCCATTGGGAAGTTAGAGGCAATTAAATAAGTTGTGGAAATGGGGAAAGGGCGTTAGCTTTTGAATTGACACGAAAAAGAAGCTAAAGAATTTCGATCGATCTAGAAAATTAGGTCGTTTCTATCTTCAAGAAATGGACTAAAAGAAGATGGATGCATCATTGCTGCAGAAAATCTCAAGAAGGCTGGGTAAGACTGATAGGTCACACACACCTGCGGAGTCTCCTGATCCAAGAAGAATGCGACTGCTCAGCCAGCCGCCATGGATGAAGACACAACTTTCGTCCGATCTCCGCCGGCCGAATTCGTGAAATGACAAACGGCTCAAGTAGTGGAAGTGTCGGAAGGATTTGTTGCGTACGACTCCATCTATGCGGTGGGAAATCCAACCTTCTTCAAACATTTGCAAGAGACACTTTCGTGAGGCCGGAACTTAGAAACAGGTTAGTGGGAAGAAGAGGAAGGCGCACGCGTGAGAGAGCGCGCGGAGCTTATGGGCATATGTTTGAGCGCGCGCATCGATGGGACGCAGGAGGTCCATCAGCTAGAAAGCAATGCGTTGCTTAATCCAAAGCAAATCGCGAGGAAGTCATGAGGTCGGGATCCTTTCTACAAGGAAGCAAGTGGTCTGCTTTATCCATGTGAAGCTGTGGTCAGCCACCAAGCCTGATGATAATCTAGGCTCAACTTCCCCGCCCAGTGGCAAATATGCTGAGGCCCAAGTGAGCCCATTAAGAGGCCTTTGGGACGTCTAGGTCGGGCCAGGTCTACACTTGGATCAACACACTGCACTCTCGAAGTTTTAACCTTGCCTCACTTCCTTAAGGATTCCTGCCGCATGCAAGAAGGAAGCAGGCGAAGTAGATAAAGCAGGGTGTTCGGGAACCCGCCTCAGATGAACACAGTACGTGGTTGACTCTTTTCTGAGCGCCTCTCCTATGTTCTCTCGCGCCTACCGATTTATGAGGGCTCTTCAGGCCAGGGGGGGATCTCTCGATACTATCGACTTAGAACCACTCATAGTATGGCGGTTTACGTGAGTAAATGGGCCTGAATTGAGTGTCAATGAGGCGCAGGAGGGTCTCTGAGGAGGATTGCACCAGCAGTAAGAGGTCCAATCCATGTCTTCAGAGGGCTCGACGTATGAGAACTGGGAAGACAACTGCTTGGTCAAATTTAGTGAATTTTCGTTTTTCTATGGCTTCGAGAAGGAAACTGATTGATGAGAAAAATGGTGGTAATGCAACAAAAGGACAAGAAGGGGCTTATGACAACTACCAGATGTGAGCAGGAATTAAAGAAATTGGCAAGTTCCATTAATTCTAATGGGAGGGACAAATTTAAAGCAGGAGGCAGAGACAGGTGTAATCCATTACTAAAATTGAAATGAAAGTAAAAATACTTCTGAATGTTGGGCAGTGAATGACTTCAAAAAAGGAAGGTCATCTGAATTTTATTAGGACCCAGCGGTTGACTTGGTTTGTCTTCAAGAAACCAAGATCCGTGGGATGAAAGCTTTGGTTCATAGTATCGTGTGTAGGTTCTTGACCGAAAGCCTGATGCGAAAGGGATCGTCAAGTATCCTTCAAATTGGGATAAAAGAAAACCATCCCCGTGTGGTCCGAATATGGCAGCTTTTTCGCTCTCGTTTGTTTAGAATGGTGGAGGATGATTTCTAGTGGATGTTCATCTGAAAGGGTACGACCGTTGAGAGGAGTTCAAAAGAATTCCTTTTAGGAAGAGAGCATACAGATCAGAGGAATTTGGAATGGTCTCTCAGCTCCAGCGGAGATTTCACGAGATCCTTTTCTCCTATTGAGATCCAGAGGCGTGATCTCCCACTATGAGAAGGTTTTCTAAGTTTAAATGATTCTGCCTTGAGATATGCCGCTCAAGAGGACCTATACTTGGAGGTGGTCAAATGGCAATCCATGTCCCTGCTGGATAGATTGCTTCGTATGATTGGGAAAGCAACTTCGCAAGGTCGGTTTCAGAGATGTTTTGCCTGCTTCCTTTCTACTCATTCTCCCATCCTGTCGACAAAGGATGGGATTAGGACAAAGCTCCTCCCCTTTTCGCCGAATTCAATGTGGTTAAAGCATGAGGGTTTCAAAGAAACTCGAAAGGGCGGTGGCAAAATTTGGTTTTTCATGGCTCCTTTAGTTTTATTTCTCAAGTACAAACGAAGTCTCAAAGGCATCCTAAAAGTATGGAATAGAGAGGTCTTTGGCAGTATTGAGAATAATAAGCTGGAGGCTTTAAGGAGAGTGTCCTACTGGGATGAGCTAGAGAAGGAAAGGGAATTGGGCCTAGAGGGGCTTGAGGGAAGAACCAAGGCTAAAGATGATTTTAAGAGTCAATTCTCATGAGTGAGATTTCCGACGTAAACTGCAGAAACCCGGTCGAAAGAAGGACAAAACACAAGGTTCTTTCACGTACGACAAATGCCCACAAGAGAAGGAATTTTCCAAAGTCCGGAAAGTATTAATGGAAGAAGGTTAGATACAGGTTGAGATAAAGGAAGGTCCTGTGAATGTGCTTCAAAATTTGCTCTCTACCCCAAACTTCGCGCCTCCTCCCCGGGGGCTCGCTTAATGTGATTGCCTGAGGAAGTCAAGCTGGAGGAAGTTTTCACAGAGAAAGAAATTTGGGCAGCAATCTCAGAGCTTAATGGGGACAAGGCTCCTGGCCCTGATGGCTTCCCCATTGCCTTCTGGTCTTTCTGCTGGGATTTTGTTAAGGATGAGGTGCTAGGTTTCTTCAAGGAGTTCCATGACCGGAGCAGATTCATCAAAAACTTAAACGCCACCTTCCTAGTATTAATCCCTAAGAAAAAGAATGTTGAAGATCTCAAAGACCTTAGACCTATCAACTTAGTGGCCCGCATAAGATTCTGATGGGTGCAAGTTAGCCAATGTGATAAAGAAATGCGAGTAAGATCATCTCCTGCGCCTCAACTGCTTGTCAAGGAAGACAGATCCTGGGGATGCGGTCCTTGTTGCTACGAAGTCAGGATTAAACTTTTGAGAAGAAAAGAGAGTGGTCCGGTCTACAACTGACATCAAAAGCCTACGATAGCACTCACACTGGAGAGTTTCAGACCTGGTGTTACATAAAAGATGGGCTGAAATCTGGTGGTGAGTTGGATAAAGTGGTGCTGCCTCCACGCCTTCACCCTTTTAACCGCTCCTACGGTTTCAGAGCTCAAGAGATATTTGAGATAGGGAGATCCTATTTCCCTACCTTTTGTGATTGGCATGGCGCCGCTTGTTGATATAGCGTATGCTGATGAAACTTTTTGGTAGCAGGTTGCATTCAACGGGGGGTGTTTGTTTCATTTCCCATTTACTTTACGCAGATGATACCCTTCTATTCTACGAACCCAACAAAGATCAAATGAAATGTATGAGCTGGACTCTAATGTGGTTTGAAGCGATGTTGGGTTTGAGAATTAGCTTAAATAAGAGAGATCATTCTAGTAGGGGCAGTGGACAATGTTGCTGAGTTAGCCTTGGAGCTCGGCTGTGGGATTGGGTCCTTACCCACTTCGTATTTAGGTCTCCCCTTGGGAGCTTCCCACAAGGCTACAAGGGTTTGGGACTCTGTCGAAGAAAGGTTTCGGAAGAGGTTGGCCTCATGGAAGATGCGGTATATTTCTAAGGGCTTTAAGGATTACATCGATCCAACACTTTGTTTAGCCTCTTCAATCTCTATTACTTATCCCTCTTCAGATGCCCTCAAAATATTTGCACTAGACTAGAGAGAATTCAAAGACAGTTTCTGTGGGGTGGGGGTAGCCTTGGGAAGAAGCCTCATCTTGTTAAATGGGCCACTGTTTGTACAGAGAAGAAAAAATGGGGGATTAGGCATGAGAAACTTTTTCAAGCTAAACAAAGCACAAATGAGAAATGAGGTTCGCAAATGAGAGGTGCTCTCCGGAGAAAGGCTGTTGCAATATGGGAGATTCAAGCTGGTGTACACTTGTGATGAATGTGCGGCTTTGGTGTTGGTTTGTGAAGGAAGAAGAAAAGAATGACCTCTTCCTCCAAAATGCACCTTTTCCCTAGGGCGATGGAAGGAGGATTGTTTTTGAAAAGACGTTTGCGTGTGAGGAGGCATTGTGTCCTTCGCTCTCCATGTTTCTTCTCGATCGTGGCAAAAAGATGCTATGGTGGCGTATCCGTGAATCGGGTTAGGAGGAAGGGGGTTGGTCTCCAACCTTTCTAAGGTCCTTAATGATCGTAGACGGAGAGTAAGATTTCATCCCCTCCATTCACAGGAAGAAAATGAGACTTGGGATTGAGGACACACTTTTGATGAAGGGCTTCCTAGTCATGGAAATTTCTCATCAGACCTGTATAGTGGCTAGACCTCTCACATGAAATTGACTTTTCTTTTTGCTCGCTTTGAACAATGTGGAAGAGCTCAAAATGTGGACAGGTCTCTTGCGAAGAGGATGAAGAGACAATAGACCATCTATTAATTCATTGCGAGATGGCCAGGATGCTTTGGGACATCTTTTTGTTGACAGTTGGGACTAGTTGGGTCTTTCCGTGCTCTGTCATTCATACCCTTTTAGCTTCTGGTAGGAGCCGCCAGGCAAAAAAGAAAAAAATCTGATGGTTGCCTTTGGCGCCTTTTTCGACTTCATGGAAAGAAATAGGGTGGTGTTTGACACAATCAATACTAACGCTTCAAAAAATTAAATTTAATTTCTTGAACAATTTAGAATTGGACCACTCAGACAATGCTGCAATACGAACTCGATTTTTAATGCATTGGGGCAGAGCAGAGTTTTGTATGCTTTTGTCGGCTGGTAGGTTCTTCTTTGGTCTCCTTGTTCCTCTGTCTACTCTAGCACTTTGGAACCTCTTGGTTCTTTTTTTCTATATACTGTTTTTTATTGATAAAAAAATAAATAAATAAAAAATTGCTCCAAAATCATCTGACTTACAATAATGATCCTTATTTTTAGGCTTTTCTAAGAAATCCTAAATACTAAATTTAATAACCTAATAGGGATTCCAACCCTAATTTGACTTAACAAAGAATCATAATTTGATCAATCGAGTAATCCTAATTTAAATTGAAAATCCTTTTCTAACTAATAATCATAATTTGTCTCAAACTACTAACCCTAATTTGACTCTAATTGCAACTAATAAAAATTCTCTTTTTTTATGTATATCTTAAAATCCATCTGCATCACTTCCTCTCCCCTACCTCCCACACTCCTTTTGGCCTCAGGCCAGTCCTGGACTCTTGATGGCACTCTTCTCTCTAAACTACTAAGTCCTGTAGTCTACGGATATCAAATAAAAAAATTGAATAGTTAATAAATTTATGATACAACAGCATGTCTAATTATCACATAATCAAGGCTCCTTGCATTCTGTCATCTAAAAGTGGGAAGTCTAATATTCTACATCATATAGGCACAATGAGTGCATGTATAATAACATCATACTAGAAATTTTGTTAGCTTTTGTCATTTTATTTGATTGTTCTAGATTCAGGTAGTAGTGCTTTCTTTATCATCTTTTGATTTATCTAAGGTCATTTCAAGTGGTTCAATATGAGCAATCAAGATTAAGAGTTCCGTCAGTAAAACAACTCAACACTAGGTCTGTGATGGATTGAATATGGACAACATAACAACATGTCTGGTGGATCTTGGAATGCAGATATCTATATCTTTTTGAATCAAGTTGTGTTTCTTTTTGTTTTATTTTAAGTGGGCTAAATATGAAGATACCTTAGTTGGGTTTTTGAAAATTTTGACATCAAGCAGTGTAACAACCTAACAGTTTTTGGGCAAAAACACATATATCAGAGGTGTTAAAAGAGTACCCAAGTACATATGAAAGGAAGGGGCCTACTAGGAGGCCAAAAACCACTCTGGGCCCTTAGTGAGAACCCAAATCTAACTCAAAGAAGTTAATTAGAGACAAAGAACCATTTTCTATAAATATCTTAGTCCACAATCACAAAATGTAAACGAAGAGTTTTTTAGCTTGATCGCACAGATCCTTATTTTTCAAATGCATTTTGTTCTTTTCCTTCTGTGATCCTTTTTTGCCTTTCTTGCCCGTGGAAGAACCATGCTTTATTTCAGTAAGATTATGGCACTTCTCATTTTCATCAGAGGTTGCCTAATTTCTGAAATGGTTGATGGTTCCATGCCTCCTTATGTGCTCGCGAACAGCAGCTCAATTGCTCTTACAGTTGACACTTTTGACCATAGCTAGGTTGCTTTCATTCTTCTATGAGCAGTCTTCTTTTCCTGACATCTTACTGATCACTGTGCATCACTGCCTTTGTGTGACGCCGGGGTCATTCCTAGAATGCCTAGTGTCCTTGAAAACGGGAAAATATTATACTTTGATTCTTTATAGCATTTGTGGTGATGGGCATGGTCCTGGGTTCTCAGAGATATGTGCCAGATGTTGGTCATTCATGGTAAGAAAGTCTCAGTGAATGGCTTGTGGTATGATCAGCACTCTCTTTGCCACTTTCTTTGTATATGGTTCCATGACACCACTGTCTCAAATCCATCTTGACAGTGAACAAATATATTCAGGTCCACAATGCCTATATAAGGTTTCTTTCTTTTATTGTATCATTAGGGGAACAAACCTAAGGATAAATCATTTTTATGTTTATGTGCATGATACGGTTCTTGGAGAATTCAACATATCACTTGCCAGCTTGTCCAGAAGGAAATTTTCCTAGATTCCTAGTTTGTAGGAAATGATTTCTGGAAAGGACATATCCTTGGTGCTCAGATGAGGCACTGATAAAATTTTAATTATTTTTTACTTTTTCTTAGTTGTTGTGGACAAACTTGTAGATGTTTTATCCAAGAGCGTGTAGAGTTGGTGTTGGTCAGTCTGTTTTGTTTTGTTCACTGATAAGATTTTAATTATTTTTTAATTTCTTCTTAGTTGTTGTGGACAAACTTGTAGTTGTTTTATCCAAGAGTGTAGAGTTGGTGTTGGTCATTCTGTTTTGTTTTGTTTTGTTTTTGTTTTATTTTGTTTTTCTCAAATTGCCAGGTTTTGATTGCCTCTTCTTCCACTATGCGCATTATATCCTCACAACCTAACTGAGAATAGATTCATATCCTGTGACGTTTATCTCATCAGTCACATATTCATCTAGATATTTTGATGATGATGTACACCTTCCATGCCATGGTTCAGAAGATATTGTTCCTTTTCCCTTTTGATTATATCATGATTTGTCGGATCAAATGCTTAATTTTGGAAATTTAAGAAAGGTGTTCTAGTTGAATTGAGAAATCATTAGATGATAAAGAAAGAGGAAGAAATAGCTTATAAATTTAAGTAATAATCTTTATTTAATCTATGACTTTATGTTGTTTAATGAGTTAATTGATTTAAACATCAAATTATTTGATTGAAGAACTTAGGTTTTGTATGACAGTAGAGATGAGGAGTTTCTGGAGATCGAGGTTCAAAATATCGACTGAGATTGGCACACTATGAGTTGTTCCGTCTTTGCTTTTACCAAAGGTTTGACCGATAATTCGAGTCTAAAATCAATATGATGAACCAGGTACTTTGAGTATGTTAGAGAGAGCATTTCTTTGTTGTAGAAAGAAAGAACGAGGACCAGAAAGGCTATTTTGGGGTTGTTAGAAAGGAGTTTTTGTGCAAAGAAAGAGGAGGTTAGGTCTATTATAAGTAAAGAGGTTTAGATCTGTAAAGAGAAAAGCAGCAGATGTCTTTGTTTATAAAACTTATTTATTGAAATGGAAAATAGAATTAATAAATTTTATGGTTCTCTTTATAATGGATAAATAATGATACTTATATTTAAATATTATTCTTTGGTTATTTTTAAAATCTGCAAACTTATTATTCAAATGAAAATAATATTAATAAAAATTCTATTTATAATGGTTTTATTCAGAATATATTTGATAAAAAATGATATTTATATATTTTTAAAAACTTAAAATATTGAATTTAATTAAATATATTATAAAAATAAATTTTATTTGTTTTTATTGAAATATTTAGCTTGAGGGGATAAATAAAGAAGTTTTAAATTTATTGCACACCTTCATTAATATATGAATAATATTGCATTTATATATTTATTAATTTTTAAGTTCATGCATTATATATATTTTTGTCATAGTTTTAAAAAATTCTTAAAAATTTGGGAGTACTTAATGTAACTTATTTTAGTATCATCTAATGTCGTATCTGAGTCTCGAGATACCTGCATTGATATTTCTAGGACCTTTCAAGTTTCAACATTGATACTCGACTCTCAACCGTGATTGAAGATGATTAAGAAGATGCTGGACTCATTCGTAATTTTGCACTAAGCTATGTATGACATTATATTTTTGGGAAGCCACAAGATACTGCATGTATCATTTGGATTTGTGCTAATACATGTAAGTTTTAGGCATAACTAAGTCAATATTGTGCATTGTATTAACTTTGATTGGAAGCTATATTTTTCCTCATCCATTTATGTGTTTTGAGGTTCTGCCAGCATTTCTATACCCACCTCTCCCATCCCAATCCCATATGAGCACAAAGAACGAGAACAATTGTTCATAAAATGAGCAAGAAAAATAGTGCGTTATGCTCATCATTTTCTTTTTGTTTAATGGTGCTTGAAAATAGGTCGAGAATTGAAGCCAAATGTTCAGGAAAGCGGCTGTTCAGTTATCCTAGACCGGCATATTCAGGTTAAGGTCACTACACATGCCCTTGTAGATGCATAGACAAAGCAGGTGGGGATTGATGAATACCTGTTGAAGACGCCCTTACCACAAGATGGACACAGAAATGGGCTTGTTATGGAAAGCAAAGATCTATAAGATGTTTGAGAGCTTGGGGAGATGGGTGTGGTTTTCTTTTCCAGCTGATAACGAAGCAAAGTTTGAAATAGGGCTCTAAAGAATGAAATTAGCGGAGAGCTGGCTCTGCGATAGCTAAAAGACAGCTATATGGTGGTTCTGGCGAACAGAATCAGGCCTATAAAGGAGGCAGACATTGAAGTGAACAACGAGGAAGAAGCTGCAGTTCTTCAAGTGGTTGTCAACTATTGAGTTGTGCTTGTCACCCAGGATTTTGTTGTTTCTAAGAAGTAATTGCAGATATAGAGGAGTTTCATTTGCCTCTAATCTCAACAATTTTTTGCCTGAGATCCAGAATTCTTTTTTTTTTTTTTTTTTTTTTTTTTTTTTGTCTTACATGATTTGCGAATATTAACCATTGTATTACCGTGGTTGGATGATGACAGTACTAGCAATGGCTGTGACAATAAGCAGAATAGGTAATAGGTAGGTTTTGGACAGCTTGATGAAGTTTAGAACATAGGAGGAACCTTCTGCTTTTGCTTCACATAGTTTTAAGTATCTGCTCTTTTATTTTATGTCTGATTCATAAAATAATTAAGATTAGAGGTCTATTAGTGTTAAAGGTTACCGTTTTCTGCTGTAACTGCACCATATATCGCAAATAGGGTTTGTTTTCCTTTTCTCTTGACTTCATTTGAGCCTTTCGACTTTTAAAAATGCGTTTAAAATACATTGTTACTATTCATAATCCCATTGCCATGAACACTGGATTTAAAAAATCAAATAGAAAACGAATAAAGAAAAGGTTAGGTAACAAACACACTCCGCGCTGCTTTATCCCATCTCCGATTAAATTTCAGGTTTTCGATTTAATTCGAAAAACAAGAAAATAAAGACGTAATAATTTTCCGACAATATACAAACGCCAAAATACGAATTCATTTTCTGTTTTCTCAAAATTTGTTATTCGATTCTCGTAACTAAACGCGCTTTCTGTTAAACAATGTAGAGAAAACGTAAAATTTTATACCCACTAAACAAGCGCTCTTCTTACTCTTCCTTCCTACCTATTGCATTTAATTCAAAATAAGCTAGACATCATCGCAAATCTGAGAGCCTATTTCTTCCCTTATAGTGAATGATTGCATTAATTTATCTACAATTACGCAGACAGTAAGATTTTTTTGTAAGAAATGCTAAGTAAACCGTCTGATTGAAGTCATATTATCAATTTATATTTTTCTAAATCCAGGTTGATGAGTTGCCCTTGAGGTCTTACTCAAATGATAAAAAGGCTTAAAAGGAGGGTACTTATAAGAGCATCTCCAACAAGGCTATCTAAAATAATTTATTCAAAATATATTAAAATATTATATTATATATTTCATCCAACCATTTTTTCTGTGTTTCCTCACTTAACAACGCTATTTATTTTTAGCTTATCCATTTCAACTAACTTCTTAACTAACTTTCAATAATAAAATTTAAAATACCATTTAAAAGATGTTAATGTCATTCCCATATCGGCGACATCACGGCTGACACACGCCACGCCATCTAAATTCTTAATTTTTTTAATTTTTTTTAATAACGATCATATTTACAATGATCACGAAATTCAAAATTTTAAAATTTGAATTTTTCAACAGTAATATTTGCAACAGTAAAATTTGACTTACATCTTCTTTCCCAATATTTCCATTTGGCAGCGTTGATAATATTCGTTTCAGATTAAGGTACGCAACTCGTGACCAAAAATACTACTAATTTTCATTTTCTTTCTTTTGCGCACGCTGCTTCCTTGCACAGACGCCGTCTGCAATAGACGCTGCTAGATTATTAATATTGAGAAAATAAAAATATACATAATATATTATATATTATAACAATTAAATTTGTGTTCTTAATTGTTTCACAATTCTCATAATTTGTTTTTTATTTTCAAGTAATTTTCGATTTTTTCCTCGTTTTGTACATTAATTCTTTCGAAAATTTCCATTTTTCAAAGTTGTTTGAAATTTTGTTATAATTGCTTCATAATTCGTTTATATTTTTAGAAGAGAATGAGGCCATGAATAGATACTAAACATTACATAAAATAGATAACATTAAATGAGAGTTTATGTTAACAGAGAAATAACAAATAAATTCTCTGAGCGATTGAGTGAAAAGTTTCAAATTTAAAATAAGAAAGAGCTCTATGTCACAAATTTTTACGCCCTGCATGATACTATAACGGGATCTAGGTCAAATCCTTTAAAAAAAGAAAAACCCATTGTGAAGATAATCCAATTTAATTATTTTGCTCAGATAACTCTTTAAACTTACTCTTCCGGGTCTTCTACAAAAATGTAATAAGTAAAATTGACAATTGAACCATACTAACCATTGATATTTTTAATTATCCTGAATGCTAAGAAAAGCTGATTTAATTATGAATTCAGATAACTTTTTGAACTTAAAACTATACGTCTTCATTAAAAAGTCAAGATTAATGGAAATTTCTGGACAATTGAAACATGATGACGACCGACCCGAAGTCTTGCCAATGAGTCGTTCCGCGGGTCCTTCACAAAGTAATGGTTCCTCCACGTCAAAGACGAAACCTTCCAATAGAAATAAGCCAATGTGGCAGAAAACAAACGGAGGCCGTCGGATCACGCTGGAAACATCAGGCCAATTTGAAGGATTTATTCTTTATTGCAGCGACGTGGCAATGCTGTTCGTCTTCTTAATCATATTTCTAGTATATAAATTAAGAGCTCAACTGATTTCCTAGACCATCCTTCAGTGAGGATCATTTTATTAGAAGCGATTACTAGGGATTCATCGATAGAGCCATGAGGAAGTGGACGGACCCCTTCCGCTCTGCTTTGCTATGCCTCTCTGTCTACTTCCAGATCAAGGTATGGAATTTTACTTACTAGCCATCACATCTCCTCAAATCTTGTGGTTTTCCGACATTAAATTTGGCTTAAGTTGATCGAGGTTTTTTTTCTCCTCCTTTTTCTTTATTTGTGTGTTTTTTTTCCAGATATTTATAGGTGTAGTGAGTGCAGTTTGTACTGGATCTTGTTGTGGTGTTATGTGTTCTTGTTTTTGGATCTTAAATGCCGTCTTTCGGATCGTGCATTGCTCTGTTGGCCGATCTATTTTACTTTTCTATTCTCTTCGAAAATGAGGGTGTAGAAATTAACGCGTTGATGTTTAGCTTTTTCTCCTGCAGAACAGTGAGCATAAGAGGAAATGCTGATATATTATTTTATGCATCTATGCTTTTATTTGCTAAGCAACATTGCTCTTGATATATGGTTTAGGTCGAGATTTGAGTTTCAGCAGATAACCTCTATGGAAATTTTATTTACGTTACTAATATTGCACTGGTTCATCTTGGATTGTTTAGGGCGGAAGATACACGCCAATGCAGAAGGTGATTCCGAAGAGTTGGTGAATCCACCAAAGGTTGAAGAGAAAATTGGAGCTGTTCCAAATGGGTTATCCACTGATTCTGATGTCGCAAAGAGGTTTTTACATTTCTATTGATACACTTTTATTTTCTTAAGTTTGTGTTTGTTTGGATATCTCTTACAGCCTTTTTTTTTTTTGTTTTGAATCAGGAAGCTGAGTCTATTTCCAGAAGAACTCTGTAAGCCAATGCGGAGAGTTCTAGTTTCAGGCTGAGGTTTCTCGGCTCATGGATACTATTATCAACTCTCTTTATAGCAACAAAGACATTTTCCTTAAGGAGCTGATTCTCCAATGCTTGATGTAAGTATTATTTTGCATTATTTTTATTTGTTTGTTAAACTTTCTCTTAAAGTTGTCAATGTAATTTTGCTTGGTTTCAGGCACTAGACAAGATTAGGTTCCTTTCTCTTCACAGATATGAAGTTTAGGTGAAGGATACTGCAAAGCTTGAAATCCAGGTTAGTTAATATAGATGTTGTAAAGTTTTGTATATTATTTTTTATAATTTGTCCGATTTATTTTAATGCTTATTATGCACAAACCCAGATTAAATTAGACAAGGAAAGAAAATCCTTTTCACTGTGATAGAGGTATAGGTATGACAAAGGATGATTTGACTGGTAATCAGAGAAACAACGAAATTCCGGGAACATCAGGTATCTTTATTTTGCAAATGTCTATCATGTTTTTAAAATTGACTCTGTAAGCTTTAAGTTAATAATCATTGAATATCAATTTGAATTTTCTTTTTTATATAGCTTTTGTGAGAAAATGCAAAGCAGTGGGGGATCTTAATCTCATTGGACAATTCGAGTTGGGTTCTACTCAGTATATCTTGTTGCAGACTATGTTGAGGTCATTAGTAAACACAATGATGACAAACAGTGAGCCTCTTTTGAAGCTTCATTTTATTATTATTTTGGTGAACCTCTGGTTTGAAATGAAACAATGATCATTCAAATATCTGCTCAGGTATGTATGGGAGTCCAAAGCTGATGGAGCTTTTGCGATTTCTGAGGATGTGTGGAATGAACCCCTTGGACGTGGAACTGAGATCAAATTGCATCTCAGAGAAGAGGCTGGGGAATACTTGGAGGAGGCCAAATTGAACAGGCACATTTACGTTATTGATCATAAAATGAATTGCTGTATCATGCTTCTGCTCCTTTTGCTTTGACCTATATTTGCTGCTCTAATTTTTATTACTGTATATTGTCACATTGATTATCTCGTTGCTTGAGTTAACAACATTTCTTATGTTGGGGACTCTTCTTCTAATGAATATGAGATTGTTTCCTGCCATTTTGGAATTGACTTACTTCCAATTTGGGTAGATCAATGTTGAAGCCATCTTTCCTCCTCTCAAGTGGGAAAAAAGGATGCCGATATGGTTGTTAGAAAGGCCTAGGCATTCATAATTTTGTTTACTTTTGATGCATTTAAGGATTTCTATCTTCTAGTTGATTAGTCTTTTTATTACATATTATTAAAATTTCATTGTAACAAGCTGCGTTATTAATTTGTTTAAAATTGTTCTGTTAATTGTTGTGCTTTTGGTTTCTGTTGCTTAGAAACTCTTGATTTACGTGTATTAGGATTAGTGGATGCAAATCAAAGGGAACAGTCCACCTTTCCGTAAATAGAATAAGTTGCTACACTGTCCACCTATCCGAAAATAAAAATAAGTTGCTAAACAGTCCATTTCTGAATTGCTGATAATCAGAGAGTTAACTTTTGCTTTTATTTTCCAATGAATTTGGGAGCAAACTTGTGCTGCAAATATCTGTTTAGTTTTTTAATTTTTGACCTTTGATAATTGTGTAGGAGTTGGTAGATACTTGAGTTCATTAACTTCCATATACCCCTTAAGGAGCAAAGAGGTCGATGTGAGGCATCTGCAGATGAAGATGAGTCAAGTGATGAAGAAGAATCATGTAATTGTCAAATTTCTTTTTTCATTAGCATTGATATGAAAATCTGCTGTTCATTGATGTTCCAAAATTGCTTATAATCTCATAACCTTTCCTGGTCACTCAGATCATTTCAATTGCTGCAACAGCTGAAAGCAGCTCTTCTGAGGAAGAAGGGGAAGATGATGATGCTGAGAAAAAACCCAAAACAAAAACAGTGAAGGAGACCTCTTATGACTGGGAGCTTTTGAATGATGTGAAGGCTATATGGTTACGGAATCCAAAGGAGGTGACAGTGAAGAGTAATAATAAAATTCACTGGTTCTAGCTAAGGCAAATCCCAAATCCTCAGTTTCTTTACATTTAAAAATACTCTGATTTTTTTCCTCAAAAAAAAAAAAAAATACTTGATTTTTCTTTTATTTTTTTGCCTTCTAATATCACTCTCTCATCAGTTGATAATATATTTATTCTGTTCAACAGGATTTTAGTGAAGAGAAGCTTTAGTAATGAGCCACTTCGCTGCTGAATGGGTGATGGAGTTCATACTGTTCTGTTTGTGCCTCCCAAGGCCTCAGGATCTATACATGAGTTACTATAACACCAAGAAACTAACTGAAATTGCATTAGCGTTAGACGTATTCATTTTTGATGTAGCCGGACGAGCTTTTGCCCGGCATTTGAACTTTATGGTAAGAAAATCAAGACTTTTGTAAATTGCTGTTGAGTTCTGCAACTAGCGGAAGTTCGTTAAATTAGGTTTAGAAGTGGTTCTAAATGTGTATGCTTTGAGCAGGGTCTTGTAGATTCAGACACGCTATCTCCTTTAATGTTTCACGAGAAATGTCAAACAACACAGCAGTTTAAAACAATTAAGAAGAAAGCTTTATCCGCAAGGCCCTTGATATGATTCGTAAGATTGCTGATGAGGATCCTGATGAGTCTAATGCAATGATAAAGACAAGAAAGGTATGTTAATAATTCAATGGAGTGGTTTAGCTAATAATCCTCGCTAAAATATGGTTCTCCAGAAATAATTTGTTGGGTGAATGTGAATTGATTACAGTCTAACTTGCTATGCATTCTGGCAATCGTTGCTGCTTTCATTTCTTGCCATTCTTTGCTGATGTAAGTTCTAATTTATTTTAAGATGCTTGGAAAGTCCAGTGATGATGATGAGTATCAAAGGCCGCATGCAAAGTTCTGAAACGAGTTTGGCAAGTCCATAAAGCTAGGCGTATCATTAGTTGATGCATCCAAATAGAAACCGCTCAGCTTATTTCAGATTTGAAAGGTTTTTTTTTTTTTCTGTTCAGTATATTCTGTTTTAGTGTTTTTAGTTCTTCCTAAATTCATTTGCACCACTCTGAACATGCTGTATTTTGCTCTGTTTTACAGCACAAAAAGTCTGGTGGCAAAATTGGCTTCACTTGGATCAGTATATCTCAAGAATGAAACCAGGACAGAAGGCCATCTTCTACATCAATGGTAATTAGCAAGGAGCAATTGGGAGAAGTCTCCATTCTCGAGAGGCTTACAAAGAATTTATGAGGTATTATTGGGAAAGAGAAACATCGTTTTTAACTCAACCTTTGATTGGTCTGGTCTTCTTTCCTGAAGGTGCTATCCTTGGTTTTTAATTTCTTTTCTTCTTTTCACATCATTCTACTGCAGGTTATTTTCTTTACGATCTCAGTGGATGAGTACCTGATGGAATACCTGATGGACTATGAAGGATGCAAAAAATTCCAGAATGTGTCAAAGGAGTGGCCTGAAACTCAAAGACTCCAAAAATTAAGGATCTAGTGAGTCATTCAAGGATCTGACTTGTAAATGGTGGAAGAGTGCTCTGCCAGCATGTACACACATGTGGAAAATAAGCAGCCGTCTGCTGACACCCTTGTGTGTGGTTGTTACATCAGTAAATATGGATGGGAGTGCTAGAATATGGAGGAGAATCATGTCATCAGACTTCAGATGCCATGCTATGTTATATGTGGTAAGAGGTGCTGGGAGATAAACCCAAGGCATCCAATCATCAAGGAGCTGGGAACGAGTGGTGAAGACAGTGAGGTATGTTTTAGAGACTTGTTTTTGTCATTTACTTGATTGTTCATATTTTTAGAAGCATACACCTAGTTATGTAGGAGTATACACACATCAAATGTCTGTTATCATTATATGATGCACATAGACTTAAAATGAAAATTACTGTTTCAATTTCATGCATCTTTTGATATCTTGATTTTGTCCAAATTTGGAATTTTAAATTATAGTAACAAAAAAGGCATTAAAATTATAGCAAATTCAAATTATAGGAACTTATGATATTTTATCTATGTTATTTCTTCTTGATGCTAGAAGAAATACATTAGTGATATTTTCAGTAGTAAGGTAGAAGAATTAATTGGATACTTTATAGGGAGAAACTTAAGATGCCTTGTGGTCTTGATCTTTACTAGGTCTGCCGAACAAAGATGCAGTAAGATATTTTAATAGGTTTTGGATTTGGATCTAAGGAAGGTGGTGGATCTGAGTGCTTCTTATTATTTAATGCAGCAGATTTTGGCAAAGACTTGGTTTTGTACGGATGTTTTGTAAATGACATCAACATCATTGTTTTTCTCTGCATTCTATGGTGTGTAAAGAAATATGTAATATTACATATTGACAACAATTATCACCTGCTCTTTCAGGATGAGAGTGTAAAGAAATACCAGCTGGATGTAAATAAACAGCACTCATGGAGAGCGGTTTCATGCTCAGTGACCCCAAGGATTTTGCCTATACATCTGCCACCCCAGTGAAGTCGCTTTCCAAACATCAGCCCTGATGCAGTGGAAGAGGGGAAGATGCGAGAGGAGACCGAGGCAGAATCGAAAGAAGAAGCTTCCACTTCCAAGGTTGATATTACCGTTGTTGGAGGCAGATGACGACGACGTCAAGGATGAGCTGTGATCCAGCTCAATGATGGATGACACTTAGAGGGCTTCATATTTCTTTTGAGGTTTCATATTCATTGTTTGAGTCAACGAGAGAATTCCACATTACAAATGCTGCCATTTTAGGTTTGTTCTTTCTGTCGTTCGGTGAGGACGTTAAATTATAGGGGTATCACTGTAAGCATAGTTGACAAGAATTTTGCATCTAGTGTTTAGTACTAAGCGTAGAAAGAAAAACAAATACGGCAGCTTCTTTCTCAATTTTCTCATTTTATGCCCTCCTCTTAAACGATATTTTCAAGTGCAAATGAAGGTTGGTTCTTTTCAGGTGTAAATGAAGGTTGGTTTAGTAGTCCTCTCTAAAACGAATACGCTTCACACTCTAAGAATTCATTCCATGAATGAAAACCTAATCGTTGTAGAGAGCTTTGCTAGGTTTCGATGGAAGCTACCAAAAGTTGAAATAGACTGTGCTTGTGTGGACGGAATGCCATATTAGAATCTGGATACCTGAGATGATAGTGATAAAATCAATGGCGATAAACTCTAATAAAGCAATATATTAGTACCTCACTAATTGATAAAGTGGAATGCAGCAGAAGCTGCGAATGCCATGAAACTATCCTTAAATCTATGACTCCAATATGGATTCTGCCAGAAGCAACATGACTAGGTCTTGTTGCATCGATAAACCATCTAATAGTATGTGTTCCATTTCTTATATAATAACATACTTCTGGGAAGAAGTAGATACCAGGAATTCATTTTAGTGTTTTTTGGGTCTTGTTTTGTCTAAATTAGGCCAATGATAAATACTAACCACACTGTTAGCATCGAATCTTATACTCACCATAATATTCGTCAAGCTACCAATTGTGTACTCAAAAGGGCATGCATGTTATTATTCATTCATTCCCTCTCTTTGTAACAAGTTTAAATGACCTGCAACCGGGAACAACTTGTTTTTGTTGAATATTTTCATAACTTTTTCCATGTACATAGCTCCTACCAAAACCTAAGTTTCTTATACTCTCTCACAAAAAACCTTCTTACCAAGGATCTAATTAGCTAAATCCGAATCCTTTATGGAATTACTGCATTCTTTTCTAACTTCGAACTTTAGCACATTATGAATAATAATTAATATATCATCCACATAAATAAAAACAATGACAAAAATCATTATTGTGGGTACCAGGCCCAAACACAGGTTCTACCATTCACTAGGCCTGAAAACATCTTTACCCGCATGGAAGACCTAAGTAACAGGTCAGGTCCAAATATCGCCCTCCAGCTGGTTAGAGGACACAACGCCTAGACTTATCCTCTCTTATTGATGAACTATTTCTACCCCTAGCCGGAAACCGTCACTAAGAAGACGGCTTGGTTGATCTTCGCCAGCACACACGCTCTCCTTCACACACATGCAACTCGCTTTTGTATGCAGCCAAACACTTCTAGCACAAGTTACTTCGCCAATGGTATTTCACCAAAAAAGAGAAGAACAAGTCATGACGCGCAAAGAACATCCTCTTTCCCTTCCGTTTTGGAAGGAAATCACCTACTTTCCATGGAAAGCGGATCATCTTCCTCATCCATAAAGAAAGGATGATTCACAACAAATAAGGTATGAGATTCTTGACTAAAAGAAAACTGTATTTTTCACTCTCCAGATTCCATGATCTGACTTAGGCATCGGAGAGGCGGTGAGTGCATCACCGCCGTTTTCTTGCTTGTTTTATTGCGTACACGACAGATTAATACGCCTAACCATCCAACGACCAAAAAATTCGCGAGACTCGCGTTCATCACAAAATTTTCAAACACACACACAGCGGTCTGGAATAGTTCTAATTGCACCATTAGCTTCATAAAGGGGAGTTAGCGTTTATTTTATTTTATTTTATTTTTACATGCTGATTGTTTCAGCTTCTTCTTCTAGGATATTGAGGAAAATCACTTCCTTATATTCATTATGACAGAAGAAAATTTTTCAGAATAGATGAAAACATTTCTTCACACTTAAACATAAGTGTTATATAACACTTCAACAGAAATATTGTCAAAAACAATTTTAAAATATTACAAAAAAATATTTATTAAAAATACTTTAAATGAAAAAACTATAATAATTAATCTAACATGTTAATCACTAATAAGACCTAATCAAAATGATTAAAAGATTAGACGGGACATAGGAAAAAACCAAGTTCAAGATTTCACGGGAACAAATTACTTACAGTTACAATAGTGTAATACAAAATAAATTATGTCAAAAAAAGAACACATGCTATAGAGTTGAAATGTTGAATTCGAAGTATCCAAGAAAAGGAAGTGTAAATGTCATGTGCTGTGATGGGTCTTACACTAGAACAGTGGAACATCATCATTACCCAGGCCCATAAACATTTGTACCTTTTAAACTTCATAATTTGGGCTTGAACGAAGGCCCATTTGAACACCACCATTATCGAGGCCCATTAAAACACCATCAGTACCGCGTAAATCTCAGATTAATGCTTATATTATACTCCCTCCTTTTGGGAATAACTGTTGTTTAAGGTTTTTACACACATTATAAAAATTATTAAAACACACTCTTTTTCTATAAAAAAAAGACTAAATTATCCTTTTTTTTTTCATTAACTCTTTATCTCAAGCCCAAAATTATCATTTTTCTTATATTTTACTCTTTATCTTCTTCCAAAAATGCTGCGCTCTTCATTCTTTTTTTTAATCAAAGTGGGTTTAAAAGAAATTTCAATTTAAAAATTATAGATAATTTTATTTCACAAAAATTGGGCATAAAACTAATGAAATATTAATCATGAGCTAAAATAACAATCTCAGTTGAAAATGATACAAGACAATGTCAATTAGGATGACTTTTTTACGAATAGATTTAAATACTGACGCTGACAGATGTTCCCGATATCGATAATTCGATATGTTAGTCAAGAGGGTTTCATTATCTCAATGTTACAATTATTGCTGATCCATATTAGGAAGATATAAAAAATGATTCGTACTTATTGAAATAACTTAGAAAATTAAAAAATCAATTAACGAGATAATTTAATAGAATAAGGGTAAAATTGAAAACAGTAATAAATTATTTTTTGATTTTTTAAAACGATAGATAAATAAAAACAAAATAAACCCTCTAAAATATTAGTTATTTTCAAACGGAGGAGTATACCTCAGTAGATGGAATTGAAACTTTGGACAAAATGGAAGATTCCTTGGCACTGGGAATCAGTAAATCTACACATTCAAGCATATTTAAATGCAGCCGTCCATGAATAAACAAAAGACCCATTTCCAAGCACACTACTCCCAAAAGAAGCCGATTTGATTCTCTTCACATAATGCTACTCTTTTATTACTTTAATATTCTTTAAAAAAAAACAGAGTATCTGTTCTTTCTTTCTTCAATTTTGCTTAATACCTATCTAATCCACGCCGCTAAGCTAGATTAGATTCTTATTTTCCCCTTTGTTCTTTCTTTCTTTTTTTTTTTTCCTTTGCTTTTCCACCGCCAAACAGAGCACTTTACATTAAATTATCCAACCCTCCCACCTTAAATTTCTACGTCCTAATTCTAAGTGAACCAATACAAATCAGCAATATAAACCGTTGTTGAGAATTTGAAACTTTCCAAATACAAAAGTTATAAACGTTTTAATTGTGATCGCAGTTAGTGACAAAAATTCAAACTTTTGTTGCTTGACTTCATTTGTGAAGATATGAAAGTCATCATTTATAAATTCAATTACTTGTTTTGAAATGAAGAATCTAACGGTGAAGGAAACCGGAAATCATTGGAAGATGAGGTTGGGGTAGGAGAAAAGACACTACAAATTTATAATCCCACCTACCACGCAAACGAACTTGGAATTAATTCAACACTATAGACTATGGAGTAGTATAGGACTTATAGGTTTTTGATGGGGATTTTCCACCATGCATTTCAGTCAAAGAAAACATGGGCACCATTCAAGTTTAATCAGCAAGCCACTACCACTTACCGACGTGGCATGTGTCTCCCCTCATCCTGTTGATTGATTCTTGCCATGCATTTGTAAGCCAACATCATCGATTATCATCAAGGAATAAAATGTCTTATATATCGGTTATTGATAAAGGTTGATAGGGATACTCCATAAATAGTTGATTAGAAGAATTATTGATTTATTTATTATCAATTTCATCGATGTTTTGGTGATTTATCGGAACACCCAAAAGTTAGAGGTCAGCACCCTTTTTCCACCATGCTAACACTTATCGACGTGACATGTCTCCCCCCTTATCCTATTGATTGATTCTTTCCATGCATTTATGTAACATCATCGATTATCATCAACTAACAAAATGTCCTATATATCGACTATCGGTGAAGATGGATAGAATATCCTCTACGAATAGTTGATTGGAGGAATTATTGACTTATTTATCATCAATTTCATCGATATTTTGGTGATTTATGGAAACACCCGAAAGTTGGAGGTGAGCAACCTTCTTCCACCATGCTACCAATTGTTTTATTATATAAGGTGCAAATATTTTTTATAGTCTCTTATTATTTATCAATATGTTTACTATTTTACATTATTTTTTTTAATATTATCACTTAATTATATTTTTTCATAAAATCCCTTCACCTTTTCAAAAAAATTCAAAATTTAAAATCAATAAATTTACAATATTTTTAAATAATAAATTAATTTGATAAGAAAAATTAATAAAATAAAATCTCATTTAAAAATTTATTAGAAGTATAATATTTTTTGAATCTTCTTATTATCTACATAATATTTGTAATAATAATGAAAACAAATAAATAATATCTCTTTAATGTTATAATATCTTAATAATATATTAAATATTACATATTTAATTTAATAGTTGCTAAATATGATTTTAATCTACCTTAATTAAGATATGAATAATTTCTCATTATTCATATAAATAATTTTATAAATGTATAAATTAAAATAAAACTCATTAATTTAAGAATAATATTAAATTACATATTTAATTTAATAATTATGAAACATTATCATATTGAATCGATATTTTTAATGAAAGTAATTTTAATATATAATTTTAATCTAACTGAGAGAGCTTTTATAAAATATCCACTAATATTTTCGATATATCCATAAAATCCAATTACCGATATATCTGTATTTATTGATATTTTGATAATTGATTATCATATCGATATAAAAACTCAAATCTTCTCGAGTTTAATATAGTGACTATTTTTTTAAAAAATGACATATATAGATTTTTTTTTAATATTCACAAACTAATCTTTTTACTTTTTAAAATTATTACCACTACTATTTTGAAAATTAACCTTAAAACCGCATTCACCAAACGCGATTTTTAAAAATTGACCTTAAACCGCACTGGTAACAACACGGTTTTAAATTTTGCCTTTAAACCGCAGTTGATGAATGCATGTATTGCTAATTTTCAAAACTCATGCAGAATACTGTTTAAAGCAAAATATTACTTTTGGTGAATATTTTTAAAGAAGTCTACATGTGTATTTTTTATAAAAATGAATGAGTTATTACTTAACCCAACCATGAAATTGCTTGGGTAAGGGAACAAATAAGAAAAAGAAAAATAAAAAGGTAAAAATATAAAATCAAATCAAATATAATAAAAAACTTTACATATTTCTTTTTAATTTCAGTTGAAATAAATAAAATGAATTTGGATAAATATATAAAATTAATTTATGAAGTTTAAGTTTATTTTTTATTTTCTTTTCCTCTTTATATAATCAAATTTTACATATTTTTGTCCAAATTTTTTTCATCCATTTTTCCTTTATATTTTTTTTTTCCTTTAGTTCCAAATGGAGCCTAAAAGATTTAACAACTTGGTTTGTATGTTTGTTATGAATGAAGCCTAACAATATTCTATAGATTGATTAATTTGTATGTTTGTTGGTTATCCTCGATTCGGGCTGTGGAAAAACAAATGTTTTTTTTTGGTTAAGACGATCTCGCATTTATTATCTAGTAAGTAAAGGTTGTTATCAACCAAAGTGGGAAAAGAAACTACCCCAAACCGAGATTAAGGAAATGTAGAAAATCATGGACAAAAATGATAGAAATTGTGAAGAAGATGATGAGGTGAATAATTTTAACCAACATAATTCATTGAAGGCCCAAGATTGGTTATGAACCGATGAGATGAATGAATTGAAGAAAGGGTTGAATGATTTAAAGGCATCATTCAAATGGAACAAGTTTGCTCTAAAGTGTAGTGCACTGTTTTATGTTTGTTTATCCTTTGTCATATTCATTTAATGGATGTAAAACAATAGGGAATGAAAGTTGGAATTTTGTGATCAGATAACAAATGAAATGAAGATTGATGTATTTTGGCTTGTTGAATGAATGAAAGTTGAAATGATTTTTGTTATATTGCATGAATGTAGTTTAAATCAACACTCGAATTTAAATCAACACTTGAAAATATATCTAAGCTGCCAGCAGAAAATCAAATTTTTGCAAGCATTTTATCAAATATCCCATAAGCATTTCAACCTTCATAATGTTTACAAACTTTTTGTTATAAACCATCTGAAATAGATCTTTATAAAATTAGAGACAACCTGTCCAAACCATAATGTTTAAAATGGGAGATAAGTTATGAGCTCCAAAATGTTTACAAACATGGTCTAAACAAATAAACAAAACCCAATACATAATGTTCACTGATCCCTTGTTGTAGGTGACTCCATGCTTCCCTTTGCTTAGAACTCTATCATCCCTTTATGCAAGCAATTGCCTTGAAGTTACAGAGCTTCTGCCCTTGAAATTTCAAACCAAGAGGTAGAAAAGGCATGTTGGACATGTCAATAGGTCCATCATCACCTCTAACAACAATTCTTCTACTGACACCTGAAATTGTTGTTCTTTTATGAGCTTTCTTTGACCTATTTTGAGCTTCATTAGGCATTTCAAATCGTGAGGTTGTATCTAGTACTTCTTGGCTCACTTGATGAACGATTGTTATAAGTTAGGCTACCTCTACATTTCATTAAAAAAAAAAATATAAATATAGATGTGTATGTGATATAAAGCTATGTGAACATGTGTTATAAATCACTGTCTCTAACACAATATCTGATATAACCAGTACTTTTATTAAACAAAATACCAACACCACCACAAGATTAATTTAATCTTTTGCCTTTGAACTGATTTGCTACCACATGGATAATTGGCCTTTGAACTTGATTTTGCATGTGCATGAAGGTATGAGAAAGGTGAGAGGGTGTTTGGGACAAAGTGCCAATTGGGGAGATACTAATCCATTTGTAGAACCTTTGTTTCTCAATGACATTATCTTAAACTGATAAGTGGCTCTATATATATCAATGTGATAGAAACTCTAAATTTGGTCTATTGACTCTTGTTTATTATGCACTGAAACACATACAACATCTTTGTAATGCCCCAAATTATGCCTTAGTAGTTTATGTCATGTTCAGAGGTTAATGAAGGTTAAAAATATGTTTTGGGAGGTTATAATAATTAGGAGTAGAAGGACATAATCAGAATTAATCTAGAAGTAGAGGGGTATTTTGGTAAATTGATAAGCAAGGACTTAAAGAGAAAAATGTAAATTTGATAAATTTAGACTCAGCGTGACACAAGATAAAAATATTATATGCTATTGTAGAATTTTAATAAATTGGAGTTACAAATAGAATGAAAGTGGAGGACTCAAATGCAAATGGCTAAAATAGAGCCAAATTCCCTTAAAACCAAACAATGCCTTCTAAGAAAGGGAAAAATTTCCCATTTGTTAGCTTTAGGAGTTCTAGGGCTACGGTGGAGAAGAAGAAATTTTGAGATTTCTTGTCCTCCATCTTTGGGTTTTACTTGTTCAAGTAAGAAGAAATGAAAAAAAAAGGAATCTAGGTTGAGTTTTTAAGAAGATCTCAAGGAGAAGAAAGAAGAGGAAGAGGGTAGAGCTTGACGTTTTGGCAACTAGATCTAAGATCTGGGATCCTAACCTTATTTGTGTGTATATTTTGATTTGGTTGTGTTGTTGTTTTGGTTGTGACCTCTAATGAGAAATAATTTGTGTGAAAAAGGTAAGTGTGGTTTTATGGGAGATTCTCACAAATTTTTCCTTAATCTCTATGTTCTTGTTTTGGTCATAACTTGGCCCACCGACCTCCAAACTGAATTATTCTTGTTTGTTAAGTAAATTTAAGACTCATGGCTACCTTTTTCTAGAAGAGACCTAGATCGAATTCCTATCCTAAGACTCCTGAAATTGAATTTGAAGTCAGGCTATCGATTCTCTCCAATGAACTTTATATTTCCTCGTTGTTTTGAACTATATCTCTGAGTTTTTGTTTGATTCAAATAGTATTATTCAAATTTTTGTACAACTAGACATCTGGAAGAACAACTTTCATGAAGGAAGTATAGCCAAATTTAGTCCCTATTGTTATCGAAAATTCGTCAAAGTAAGGGAACCATTTTGTCCCTAAAACTTGTCTCAGAACAATCCGGATGTTAGGACCATATCTACCAATTTAAAAGTCCAAACGACCTAATTTAGAGCTATAGGAAGCGAAGACAGTGGAGAGAATATTTCATTAGAAGATTACTTTGTTCAAAAAACAATCTCATGACGGTTAAAATCGTAGTTGAAAATGACTTGGGAGCTGCTCTGCATCGTTAAGGTAGAATTGGTTTATAATGTAGACAATTGCCTAACCTTTTTAGATGATGCCATTAATGCATTAATGTTACATGAATTAGTGCAAGTCCATTAAAACGATCATGATAAGAACCTGATGCGTATCAATGTTATAGGTCAATGAATATTTCATGATCACATATGTGACCTCAATTCCACTGTATGTATGATTACTGCATGATCATAATAATTGATTTTAAGAATGAAATTTATGTTAAGAATCTTGGTATGACTAATCTGGAAACATAAATAATTGAATGCCTACTTATGTCTGGGTAATGGATAGATAGACATGCTTATAAGGATCTTTGATGTTGCAATCTCATCGGGTTTCATAGGCCCGCTTAGGCCACATTGGCCTCGTCAGGTCGATTCTACTTTGTTACCACTCGTTCAGATGATGTACCCACGTACTTATTGTTATGTTCTTATTATCCATTTCCATTGGAAGATGTAGGCATAAGCTTCGGTTATAAAAATAAAAATATAATAATGAATAACAAGTGCATGCAAGTGCTTTTAAGATATGTGTGTTATGAGTAATTTAACAACAAGAACATGAAAATGATTAATATATTGAATTATTATGGCTCAGATCATATACTTATTTGTTATGCTATGACAAATGAATGATGTATTTTGAAATATATGTCCATCTATATGAGCGAGGTTTATGACGATCATTATTAGTGGTCGTCCATGTTATATGATCCCTATTAAGCTATAAGCTTAGCATGAGTGTTTTGTTCGTGTAGGTTTTAGAGATAAAGTGATCGCTAAAAAATTTCACATCCATGTGGCTAGCACACCAATAGGACTTATCGTAGATCTTGGAATTTTGGAGAAATATTGTACATCATATTTTTTATGGTATGTAAATAATAATTTACATAAACTCTATGGGCTTTTGCAATATTTGTAAGAATACGAGTACAAACCTTATAAGTCTCGATAAGTCCAAGATTTCCTAGAAAATTACATCTGATTAAAAATTATTGTTTGGGATTATAAGTTAATTGTGTTTGAATTTAATTATGACAACCCTCACTTACAGTGGCCCTCCACATCATGAAGGTAATACTATGTTTTGGTCAAGGCCACAATTTTATGGCACGAGCTGTTTAGTGATCGATAGCTCATAAGTTAGAAATGCATGTGCAGAATGTGTTGGACTAAAATGCGTAATCTCCTTGTTTTCTGAATAGGATGGACCGACCCCGAGACACCATTGAAGAAGTCATGAGTGTCAATCCTAGGAATAGGGTCCATTAGCCACCATCTTTGAATCGTTATGACCATGATATTCCTATCGAGCCAACTGAAGCTTTGCTTAAGATTTCACATGATATGGCTCGAGTTTTAGAGCGATTGACAGCCCCCAAAGCTCCAATTGATATGGTAAGAAGACATGGAGCTGAAGAATTTCATGGAATAAGTTTAAAAAATCAAAGGGCTAAGTTTTGGCCAGGTAAAACCACAGGGTGTTAGATGAAGTGAAATGTCCTCCTGTGTATAAGGTTTCATGTGTAGTCTCACTTTTGCAAAGTGAGGCCTATGATTGGTGGAAACTTGTCCTAAGGCATCCACGGCTTCTAGACTCGATGCCTTGGGATTTCTTTGTTCAGAATCTCCTGGCTAAGTATGTTACTAATATGTATAAAGATGTCAAGTGGAAGCAATTTTTTAATTTGAAGCAGAGAAATCTATCAATAGCTAAATATGAGAAGGAGTTTAGCCACCTCAGTAAATATGCACTAGAAGTAGTCCTTACTGAAGCATTCCGGTGTAGACAGTTTAAGGATGGTTTAAATGAATTCATAAAGAGGTATCTAGCACATGTTACTTCTCTACAGCAGGTGAATTTCTATCAATTGGTGCAAGCATGTAACGCTTGAAAATACCTTAACAGTTTTATAACATGTTCAGGGTGTAAAATAAATTAAATTATATTTTTTTTCGGAGTTAAATTATTAAAAACAAAAATGATAAAAAACCCAAAATTTTACAAGAGCCAAAACAAATTGCAAAATGTCAAATGAGAACCCTAGGGTCATAAATGAGTAATGTAAGTGTCAAAGTATAAATGAAATGAAATGAAGTGGAAATGAAGCTTTAAAGTGAGAAAAATGAGAAATATGGGAATTAGTGTGTAGCCAAACAAGGTTTAGTGCAAGATTTTGATTAAAAACCAAATACTGGTCTTTGAGAGGCATTTTGCACATTTGCTAAAAGAAGGAGAGAAAATGCTACTGCTTTTCATTGTGAGAGAGAGGGAGTGAAGATTAGTGGTCTTTGCTCCATGAAATCAAGGATTAAGGTGATCAAGAGGAAGAAGGAGATTGCGTTGAAAAATCAAAGAGCTTAGCCGCATGAATCGCTCCCAACTTTCTTAATATCAAGGTTTGGGCTAAAGAACCTCAAGTTGGTATAAAAATGATGTTGATTGTTTATTTAGTTTCTGGGGGTCATTTCAAGTTATTATATGGTTGTTTGGATTGGTGCTGAAGAATTTTTGTATAAAGGAAATATTGGGTTTTTAGGGGAGATGTTGTCAAAATTTTCCAAAACCCACGTTTTTATTTTTTCCATAACTTGTCCATAACTCATCCAAATTGAGTGATTCAAATTTATGGATAAACAAGACTTTTCGAACAAATTTAAAATAAGTGTATTCAAATTGAAACCCATTGTAATCTTAAATTGGCCAAAGTGAGGCTCTGCTGGTCACTTCGGTTCCGGGCTCGACATAGTTTTGGTGTTTCGGAATGGCTTTTGGTATTTAGGCCATGTTGAGTCTACAATTTATCCATCTGATATTCAATTTGGATAAATTAGACTTGTGGAAAACAAATCTCCCCTAAATGCAAAGACTCAATTTAGACTCTATTAGACCTGCATTCGCAAATGAGGCTATGTTTTCAATAATTTTAATTCGCCTCGATACGCTTTGGTATTTATACAATAAGTTGAGTCTCACTCATCCAAATTGAGTGATTAAAATTTTGGGTAAACTAGACTTATAGGTTAACAAATTTTCCCCGAAATAAGTGTAATAGTAATTGAACCCTATTAGACCTAGATATTCGTCTAAAGGGAGCCTCTTCCTTGTTTTTGTGCGTACTCTGCCTCGTGGTTCAAAATAGAATAAGCTCTTGATGCTTAGTACATTGAATATATATTTGCGTTTGAATTGATACAATTCCAATTTCTAACAAAATAAATTATAGAGGAACAATGAACTTGAAGGAAGTTGGGTAAAATATAACTCATTTGTTCCTAGAAAATTTTTACAAGTGAAGGTGTGTTGGGCAGAAAACAACCCTAACTAGAAACCTAAATAAGTCAACTGATGATTGTTAATTGTATTAAAATAGGAGCTGACGAAGAGGAAAGCCCGAATTGATCGAGATTCCGAGGATTGAATCAAGTGCAACAAACTTTTTGGTTTGTTCTTTGACTCTCTCTTTTGTTTCCATTTTGGAGTTTGTTCTCCATTCAATCTCTTCTTATTTCAAGTTTTACGATCATTGCTCTATTATTGAAAATGATTTTCAATAAACTTACAATGAAGCATTTTAATTGATTCGAGGTACCACTGTGAAATGATTTGCATACAAAAATCGCATGAGTATTGAAAATGAATTATTTGTATATAGATGTATATTACTATATTGTATTTTGCTATGAATGATTTGAATGCCCTTAATAGAATGTTAACCGTTAAATTCGAAGTTAAGGATAGATCGTGTACCAATATAATAAATTAGCAAGACGCGAATGAACGTAATGATGTGTCACCCGACCGTAGCTCGACAAGATTGGCAGTGTTCACGCACTGACTAATAACCGGGCCGCCAGCCTCCTGGGACCATAATCGGGCAGCAGTAAACAAAATATTTTTGAGTATTTCCGCTTTGTAGCCCGGGCCGGGACCGTGCCGATGACTCCATTATCCTACGCATCGAAAAACATTACTAAATTTGCTTGCCGAAAAATGATAAGAATATTTGTGAAATGATGATTTATTGCATATGGAAGTGCATATTTGGAACATCACCTAACTTAAATGAATGAGCGAAATGAATATATGTATTGTATTTGCATTGATCATTAAAAAAGATTCAAAAGCATGGTTTAGAAAAATTGCATGATTTGACTTAAACTGAAATGGAAGAGAGTACTATATAGAACCACTAAGCATGAAATGCTTAGCGCTGTTTTTATCATCTGCAAAGTACCTAGAAAGAACAGTGTACAAAGACGTAGACCGCAGTGAATCAGAGTCATCGTCAAAGTCACACGGAGGATAAGTAAAACTTCGTCACATGCATACATAAAATTATTCAACTCATTTTGTACAAACACTATTATGAAAATTGAAGTTTGATTATGTTTTGTAAATATTTGGATATTGAAAACGGTTAATAACGCCGCATTGTATAAAGTTGGGAAATTGACCAAATGAGCATGAAATGCCACATCGAATGAAAAAAAGAGTTTTGTGATCAAATGATGAGCCCCCTTTATATATATATATATATACATTGAGTATTTGGAAAGGTGTTTAAGTACTGTATTTGGTTTCAGAAGATCCTGCACTCCCCCAATTTTCAAGCAAAATTTTAATATATGTTTGAAATATGAATTATTAAACTTGAGCTATGGTAGTAATGATGAGTATTGGTTGTGGCCGGGTCATGGTCGTTAATTTACCTATGTATATAGTTTTTATGATGTTGTTTAAGCAGGTACCGTGGGTAGAGCTCCCCGTATTGTGCTGAGACTCGCCGATTTTTCATGATAAGCCTGCAACTGACACTATTACTATTCGCTGGCTGGGCAGCCAACGGATCCTCGGCCTGGGGGCGCTGCTGCAGATTATTCTAAAATGATTAAAAAGAGTGAAGATAGCGTCCCCAGGTCCGGGTTCGACCTTCGAGTGGGGTCAGGTATGACGGCGCGGGCCTTCACAAAGCAACTATGAAGGTGGAAAAGTCTAAAATGAGTAATTGGGAAATAAATCAAAAGAGAAAGTTTGCGAGGGGAGGCTCTTCTTTAGGTAAAAGAATTAAAGAGTCTCAAGCTGAATAAGTGTATAGCTCTGCTGCTAGGGGAAGAAGACAAGGGTTATAAGAGCACCTAAGCCCGTAAAGGCACTTAACCGAACATGAACTCGGGAATGCCCTCATTTGCTAAACGCTATTAAGGTATTTGGATATGGTTGACTGGAGGATGCTTTAGATGTGGAAGCACATACCATATCTTGGCAAATTGTCTAAGAGAATTTGGAGAATTTAGGAATCCTCAAGGCAGTGGCCGGGGAGGATCAAATGCACCTCCAACGACTCGTGATCGAGGTGGAGGTCAAAGTGTTCTAATATCGTGAAAGGGCAGAGGTATTATTAGAGACAAGATCGCTTTCTTTGTTCTATTAACCTCGACGCAGCTTCATGTTATGAAGGCTCGAAGATCCGGAAGGTTTTAATAATCTTGTTCTATCATTTTATGTCAAATGGCATTTGTTTTATAAACTATTAGTATAAATTAGGAATATGACATACATGGATCGGTCCTCGAAAATATGCACGCACCGAAAGAGCATAAGAATTGCTCAATAGTATCATGATAGAGTTCCTAAGTAACTTGATTGTTTTGCCTTTTTCATGAGGTGATCGATATCGCATACTGGTTGACTAAATATCGGGCTATGTTGATTGTGATAAGAAATCATGGTACTTAAATGTCCCGACTAGTCAATCTGTGACAAAGAGGTGGTATCGATGGCCTATTGTCTAATGTAATTCAATCAGTAAACCCACGATTTCTTTAGAAAAGAGGTATTTTTGCATTGTGTTTGACTCTAAATGGGACGCAAAAACTAAATTATTCAGGTAAAAGGAATTTCCGAATGTATTTCCCAAAGAGCTACCGGCTCTCCATACTTGAAATGGAAGCAGATTTGTCTATTGAAATTTTATCTGGATCTAATTAATCCTGCAATCTGGCAGATGGCTCCAACGGAATTTTAAAGGGAGTTTAAAAATCCGGGCACATGAGCTCCCGGACAAGTGGGATTTATTCGACCTAGTGCGTTTCTCCCTAGGTGCACCTATTATGTTTGTTAAAAGAAAGATGGTAATTACCACTGTGATTAATATCAAAATAAATAATGGACAAAGGAAAAACAAATACCCATTGTTGGAATTGAAGATCTTTTTTGATCTTATTGGTGAAATGGTGTCTTTCTGCACTCTCCAACTGGATATTATCAACTTCTCAGTAAAAGATAAGATGTGCCAAAATGATTTAGAACTAGATATGTCATTATGAATTTCAATGCCATCATAATAATTAATTTTATCAAGAGTACAGATTTGATGAATCGAGGTTCAATTTTATTTGGACTAATTTGTGGTAAAGTCTAGATGATATCCTCGTGTATTCTAAGAATGAATAGAACACCTAACAACATTTAATAGTTTTGCAAGATCTTGAAAGAGAAATAGCTTGTATGCTAACCGCTAAGTGCAATTTTTCACATAGTTTCATTCCAGCTATTGTCGGCGCATGGTAATAGAGTTGATCCCGCTAAAGTCAAGTTATCAGAATCTGGAAACCGCTCAAAATAATGGCAGTTTTAAGCGAGTCGGGGATATTATCGACATTTGTAAAGGATTTTCTATCATAACTTCCTCGGTCACGCCCACCCGAAAGGAGGAAATTTGGAATGGACCGGCGATGCTGTCAGTTTTGGAGCAATCCAAAGAAAATGTCAAAGTGAAGCACCCGTGTCGACTTAATCCTACTGCAAAAGTATACTATGTACAAAGATGCTTCTAGAATGACTAGGATGTGTATCGATGCAAAGACAAAAAGAGTATACAGTAGCCAGTACTGCACTGCCGTATGAACAAAAATTGTCCCACACATGATCTAGGCCATGGGCGGCAGTGTTCGCTTGAAAATATGGGTGACACTATTTATGTAAAAGATGTAGAATATAGAGATCTACAAAGTCTTGGGCCTGTTAACCTCGTAAGGAGTCTTAATTTGAGGCAACGATGGTGGCTAGAATTGTTCAAAGACTCTGATTGCATAGTGGATTACCACTGCTGAAAATCCAATGTGGCAGATGCCTTAAGCAAAAGTGTAATGTTAGCTGGTCATCGCAAAGATAGATGGAGAATAGCACCGATGGGAGCGTTATTAGCTCAATTAAGCTTAACCTCGTCTTTGTTGTATATAATTATGTCAAAAATATATTCATTTATAAATAAAAAATACAATTAGTCAAAGATGGAGGCGACTCAATATTAAATAGAGAAGATGGAGATATACCTATATAAGCAAAGATTATGTGTTTTAATGGACAAGGGAGGAAAATAAGTTGGTACATGAAGCTCACAATACTATATTCACTATGCATCTTAGAGGCAACAAATGTACCAGTAGATTTAAATAGATATAAAGTGGCGAGGAATGAAGAAGGATGTGACAGATTATGTGTCCAAATGTTTGACTTGTTAGCAGGTGAAAGATGAACATCAAGAACCATCTGGTATGTTAAATCCTATTCCAATTCCACAATGGAAGTGGGACAATATTACTATGGATTTTGTGACAGGCTTTTCCCTCACGCAAAAGAAGCATGACTCAGTATGGGTAATAGTAGACCGGTTCACAAAGTCAACTCATTTCGTACTAGCTAGGCTTCTGACTATTATTCCATGGATAAAGTAGCGGAGCTATATGTGGAGCTTAGATTGTCCTAAGCAGTATGGGATTCCACTCACAATAGTGTCCGATCGATCCACTGTTTACGCTTGATGTTTTGAAAGAATTAATACAAATTTGTGTATCAACACTTAATTTAGCACAAATTTTTCCACCTGTAAATAGATGGACAATTTGAAAGACTGATACAAGTGTTAGAAGATATGCTTCGAGGATGTGTTATCGACTTTCTGGAAGGTATAGGTATTATTCATGATGGAATTCGGCCATAACAATAGTTATCAAATGAGCACAGCATGACACTCCAGAGGCCTTATATGGTAGAAAATGTAGCACTCATGTATGTCGACAGAACCAGATGAGCATGCAAAGGATTGATTTGGACATAGTGAAAATACAAAGAAAAAGCTTGATATTCACATGTTTAAGGCTCCACTGACCAAAGTAGTCATATGCCGACATTTGAAGAGAAAAGATATTAAATATGAGGTGAGACAAGGTTTTCAAGGTATCACCATGAGGAAGATACTCGATTTGGAAAGAAAGTGAAATCGAGTCCAAGATTCACCGCCCTTATGAGATCTAGAAAGAATCAAAATCAATGGCTTCATCTGGCTTCTCCTCCCGACCAGCCAAATTACATGATGCTTTCCACGATCCATGCTAGAGATATCGTTCTGACGAATCACATCTTTTCCAGCACAAGATGCACAAGTGCAACAAGATTTCAGGATGAAGAAAACCAAAGGCCATATGGCTCGAGAAGGAAACAGCTGGGCAAGACAATGCACCGCGTGGTAAAAAGTCATAACACTCATGGCATGGAGGAAGCCACGTAGAGCTGCAGGCAACAATGGGGATACAACATCCAATAAACTTTAATTATCGTATGAATTTTTAGGATCAAATTCTTTTTAAGAGGAGAGAATCAGAATGTCCCAAAATTATGTCTTCCTAGTAGTTTATGTTATGTTTAGAGGTTAATGAAGGTTAAAAATATACTGGGAGGTTATAATAATTAAGAGTAGAAGGATATAATCATAATTAATCTAGGTGTTGGAGTACATTTTGGTAAATTGATAAGCAAGGACTTAAAGAGAAAATGGTAATTTGACAAATTTAGGACTCAAAGGACATAAGATAAAAAGAGTATATGCTATTGTAGAATTTTAATAAATTGGAGTTACAAATAGAATGAAAGTGGAGGACTAAAATGCAAAGGGCTAAAATAGGGCCAAATTCCCTTAAAGCCAAACAATGCCTTCTAAGAAAGGGAAAATTTTCCCATTTGTTGGCTGGAGTTCTAGGGCTACGGAAAAGAAAATTTGAGATTTCTTGTCCTCCATCTTTAGGTTTTACTTGTTCAAGTAAGAAGAAAAGAAAAAAAGGAAGCTAGGTTGAGTTTTTAAGAAGATCTCATGGAGAAGAAAGAAGAGGAAAAGGGTGGAGCTTGACGTTTTGGCTAGTAGATCTAAGGTCTGGGATCCTAACCTTGTTTGTGTGTATATTTTGATTTGGTTGTGTTGTTGTTTTGGTTGTGACCTCTAATGAGGAATATTTTGTGTGAAAAGGTAAGTAGTGGTTTTGATGGGAGATTATGTCAAAATTTTCCTAGACCCTATGTTCTTGTTTTGGACATAACTTGGCCCACCGACCTCTAAACTGAATGATTCTTATTTGTAAGTAATTTTAAGACCCATGGATACCTTTTCCTAGCAGAGACCTAGATTGAATTCTTGTCCTAAGACCCCTGAAATTGAGTTTGAAGTCAGGCTATCTATTCTGTCCATTGAACTGGAGTATTTCCGGTTGTTTGAATCATAACTTGAGTTTTGTTGATTCCAACAGTGTGATTCAAATTTTTGTACAAACTAGACATTTGGGAGAACAACTTTTATGAAGGAAGTATAGCCAAATTTAGTTTCCATTGTTATTAGAAGTTTGTCAAAGTAAGGGAACCATTCTGTCTCTAAAACTCCGTCTTGAATAATAGTTCAAGATTAAGACCATATCTCCCAATTTAATAGTCCAACGATCTAATTCCCAGAGCTATAGAAATGTAAGACATAGGGGGAATATTTGATTAGAAGATTACTTTGTCTAAAAACAATTCATTTACTAAGTTAAATTGTAGTTGAAATGGACTCGGGAGTCAGCTTCGCATCGTTAGCTGCAGAATTGATTTATACGTAGTAGATGCCTAACCTTTTTAGATGATGTCATTAATGCATTAATGTTACATGAATTAGTGCAAGTCCATTAAAATGATCATGATAAGAACCTGATGCATATCAATTTTATAGGTCAATGAATATTTCATGTTCACATATGACCACTCACTTTTATGTATGATTACTACATGATCATAATAATTGATTTTAAGAATAAAATTTATGTTAAGAATACTGGTATGACTAATCTGGTAACATAAATAGCTGAATGTCTGCTTATTGTCCGGGTAGTGGATAGATAGACTGTTGGTCAATTACATACAGTAAACAGAGATTATATAAATTACATAAATATAACACACCATGTAAGATAGCAAATTCTAAATTACAAATCAATAAATAAAATGAAATTAAGATTAGTAAACAACCTGTTCAACAAACCAAATATGAATATAGTATGATTCGAGGCCTCATGAAACACGCTTCCTTAAACGACGCTTCCACACACGGTGCTTGTGCCGACTGGAGTGTTCGCTCTCCCGGTGATACAACGACTAACCGAGAATTTCTGGAAATTGCACCCCCAGCAATTCTATACCAACTTAAACTCCTAAGAAAGCCTTCACTCTATCACCCACAACGTGTCTAAAAGCTACCCCTAGAGCCAATAAATAAGCTCTTCACATTGAGAATACAAACTGCTTTCAAAACATAATTTAAAACATATTTATTACAATTTATTCACACTAAAAAAACGTTACTAATTTATTATTCACATTAAAAAAACTACTAATTTAAAAACATATTTATTACAATTTATTCACAAAAACGTTACTTAAACGCTTAAAATCCAACAATCCCCCACATGAATGAATTGTCGAAATACAAAACGCAACCCAAGGATAGAGTCGTTAGTTTCATAGTCGCATAGGATAGGTAGGTTTTATCTCAACCTTCCCCTTATGAGAATATATTTATTTTACCGACTATTGTTGCAGACACTGAAGGGTCCCTGAACCTCTCCTCGTCGCTTATGTAAATGATGATATCTCACACAGACTCTTCCCGGGGCATTCTTCTCGGGCTCACTCGTTATGTCCGCTGGGCAAAGGGACATCTCTCCCCGGGTTCTCGCAAGAAGTTTTCAAAGAATCGCGCCTAATACAACTCTCCTTCGCTGCCCCTCTTTCCTCACATAGGTGATTTTTTTTTAACTATGAGTACTCAATACTCCTTTCGATTTCCCCATTAGAATCATTAAAGCATAGCTTAACCACCCCAATATATATCACTGCTTCATCATAGGAATGGACAGAGGTTAAACCCCAGCGGGATCCAAACCGCCTACGATTTAGTCACCCTTTGAACTCAGATATTAGGATCTCCACAATTAGGTAGGGTTTCCATCATATTGACTCTTCATTTTTATGTGGGCTTTAGTCCCCATCTCTCGATGACTTCTCAACTAATTCTCTATTTAACCCTTTGGTTAGCTGATCTCAAGCAATATTATCCTTTGACGTACATAGTCGCAGATAACTCCGCCAGATTAGTTGCCTATCGGTGTTGTGTCTCCGACGATGTGTCTAGACTTACCATTATACATCACATTTGCGCCCGCTTCATTGTCGATCGACTATCACAATGGATAGATATACGCCGCAGTGCGGCCACCTAGAATATCCTCCCAAGAATCATAGAACTATGCAAATTCTTCACCACATTTATCCAAAGCAATGAATTCTCGATTCCATAAAGGATCGGGCTATTACGCTTTGCTTCTAGGATCTCCATGAAATTAATGCACCCGCTAGTGTGAACACATATCCACTAGTCGCACTTCGAAGTTCTTCACATCGTATATCCGGGCTGCATCACCAGATCCTTCCAATACAACCGATATCTGTAGTAATCCATAATCACGAGTATACCGTAGTTATCTTTAATACTCTTACAATTCCTTTCTAATGATCATCATTTGGATTACTTCGTGTATCTACTCGGGGCTTACTAACCGCTGCAAGCTATATCTGGTCTTGTACAACTCATCAAGTACATTAGGGCTCCCAATCACCCTTAGAATACCTAACCGAGATACACTTTTCCTCATTTTTTGACATATGAAGATTTACATCTACAGTGTCCTAGCCATTACCAGAATCATCAGCATCGAACTTATCCAAAAGATTTTATCCATAATGTGATTTAATTAAGAACTAGTCCATCAGAGGTTCGTATTTCACTCTAAAATCAAGACATCGCCAGCGTCCTTATCTTTCTATGTCAAACTCAGCTTTAACATCGCCTTGGTAGATTTGATCATTTCATCGTCACTACCAATAATGAGCATGTCATCAACATGCAGACACAAAATGACATAGCCATTTACTGTATTCTTGACATATATACATTTATCACACTCATTGATTTAAACCATTACAAGACTACGCTATCAAACTTTTTGATGCCATTGTTTCGTAAGCCATGAAGGCCATATAGGACTTTACTTGGCCTTGCAAACTTTCTTTTCGTCTCCGGAGCTACAAACCCTCAGGTTGCTCATGCAGATCTCCCAATCTAGATCTCCATTAAGAAAAGCAGTCTTCACATCCATTCGACAGATTTCAAGATTTCGCAACAGCACAGCAATTATTCGTATGGAAGTTATTCTCACACTGGAGAATAAGATCAATCACACCTTTCCCTTATTTGTAACTCTAATTGCAGTTTGTTTCAGATTATCAATTCAATCCATCAGTTTTCATTTTCTTGAAAAATCCATTTATACCTCTAGTGGTTTATTACTCCTGAGGAAGTTCCACTAGTTCCCACGATGGTTCAAGTAAGATGGAATCAATTTCAATTTTGATAGTTTCTTCCACAAAGAGCTTTCCAAAGAGTTCACCGCTTCTTTTATAGCTCGAGGTTCACTCTCCAGCATATAAGTCAGAAAATCTAGACCAAATGATTTTTCACCCTATTTGCCGCCGAGGTTCATCTTCAACTCTTCCTTCTTGTTCTTTGCTCGATCTCACTTATCTTCATTCATAGTCTCAAACACCGCTAGACTAACTCGTCCTCGGTCTCATACGGAAAATGTGTTCAAAAACGACGATTCTTGATTCCATAATCATTTCTGCAGATATAAGGGATTTTTGACTTATATACAAGAAACGATACACTACTATTTTGTGCATAGCCAATGAAGATGCAATCAACCGTCTAATCTATTTTCACCTTTTGTGTTGAAACAGCCACTTTGGCAAGATGTCCCACATCTGTAGGTATTTGTGTATGCTGCCTTCCTTCACAGCTCATGGTGTCTTTTGTCTATCCTCCGTGGCAATTCCTATTTAAAAGGCAATTGGCCGACAAAATAGCTTCCCACATACCTCCCGAGGTAACCTGCAACTTATTAGCATTGCATTCATCATTTCTTTTAATGTACGATTTTTACGCTCAGCCACACCATTTGACTGAGGTGAATATGGTGGAGTGACTTCATGTCTAATCCCATGTTGTCCACAGTAATCACCAATCGGTGTTACATACTCACCACCACGATCACTTCTAATCACTTTAATTTTCTTATTGTTGATTTTCAACTTCAAATGTAGAAAACAAAATTTTCTAAAGCTTCATCCTTGCTCTTAAGCAAATACACATAGTAATACTTCGTGCTATCGTTAACAAAAGTAATAAAATACTTATTGCCACCCCTTGTCGGTGCAAATTTAAGATCACATATGTCATGGATCATATTCATGGTTCGTTGTTTTTCAATCGATTGAAAAGATGACTCATATTTTTGCTTCAACACAAGTCTCACACTTGTTGTTGTTATCAATTTGAAATGTGGGAATATGACTTAAGTTAATTAATCTCCTCAGAGAACCATAATTAACATGTCCAAGTCTACCATGCCATAAACTAGAAGACTCCAACAAATGCGCAGAAGAAGTACTTGCTTTATTCATTGTTTTGAAGCCACAATGCACGATGTTTAAAACAACCCATTACAAACATATCCTTCCCACAAACATCCTCGATTTAGACAAGATAACCTTGTCAGACTCGAACAATCATCCTAAATCAGGTTTGTTCAATAGTGAACCAAACCAAATTCTCCTTACGGGATCTCGTGCACATTACAAGACATTGTTCAACAAGAAATTCTTCCTAAGTCATCTTCAAGATCACTTTCCTTGTCCCTTCGATGTCGGACGTGAAGCACTCCCATGAACAACTTCTCCTCGCTATCAACCTGGTCGAAGGAAGGAACATATTCATGTCCGAATACATGGCGGGTTGCACCAAGATCGATCCGCACCACTCCTTTGTCACCTAATCAGTTCACTTCGTAGACTACTCGAGAGGTTCATGTCATCAACTCCTCAGGTGATTTTTTTTTTTTTCCATCACATTCGGGCTCCTTCGTTTATTTTTCCTCGGCGCCCATAATCCGCTAGACCCATTCACAATTGAAGCACTTCTGGAATTTCGCTTCTGGATATTCCTCCTTGTCCCAGATTGACCCTTTTGTTGTTCTCGAACTTGGAGCTCCTCGACCACGTTCACCATCGGGTCTTTACTTCCGTGACCGAAATGAACCCCTCTTTCTCGTAACGCCTATCGGGTTTCTTCACTCAAGTCTCGACAATCAATTTAATCTTTGACGCGTTCATTTTTCGCTATGCTTGAGGTACTTTGAAGTCCTTCCACCCAGAGGCACTTCTCAATAATAACAACAACAACTTGAAAGGTTTCACTCACATCATCCCTTTAGAATGAATTCATGAAGAATTAATCGAAATTTGTACTCGACCGACCACAATGAGTCCACCATTTTGTAATCTAGAATCGTCTACCACAAATTTCTTATCACCAAAGATCCCGCCTTATATTTCTTGTCTAGTGACTCTCAGAGTTCCTTAGCTGTCTTCTTCTCACAAGAAACATTGTACAAAGCATCAGCTAGACTGTTCATGACATAATTCCGACACAGATAGTCGGAACTCTTCCCCACATCAAACGCCATGAGAGAACCTCTATCCTTCATTCACTGAGGTGGATCTCTCGCCAAAACCTCGCAAGGTTCAAAGGTGGTCGTGATAAAAACAACATCTTCGTTGTCACCTGAAGTTCAAACCATTATCTCCTCGCCGTCAGAACACCTGAATCGTCACAGCTTAGCGTTGGCACTTGTGCCGCCAGAACTGAATAGTACTGTGCCCCGTGGTTGGAAGACTTCGCTTGGCCATTTTTCTGTTAAAACAAGAAACTATTAATTTATTGCTTTCAAAAAATGCAACAAATAATATTTTAAAGAAGAGAAAATTTTTTTCCTCTTCCTTGCGACGCCAAAGACGCATGCTACATCATCGCCCACGCCAACGCCGCCGAGCGCCCGCCGCACTCTCAGTGTCGCACAAGGTCGGGCCAAGACATAACAAACCGGGTTAGCCTAATCCACGCTACGTTGTTCTACACGCCTGCACCAACCCAACGCTGCCGCACCCGCCGCGGTCCACCGACTACGACCGTGACTACGACCGCGTGTACCCCCGCCGCTCTCGTGCCCACATATACGCCGACCCGCCGACCCGTCGATCGAAAAACACAATTCCGGCCACCGAACTCAGTCGTACCGGTGCCTATCTCTTCGTCCCGACATGGGCTAGAGATCCATTGTTTCAAAATTTAATAAAACCGGTTTTCAAACAAATTTATAAACCAAGTTTCTATGGAAAAAAAAAATTTAATCCAGATATTCTTGTCCCCAGAACAAAGATTAGAGCAAATATGTATATATAAATTAACAAAATAAATCAAGGAAAATCTCCTTTCCACTTTCAACTCTGCTTCACCGCTTCAAAAAATGTAATCTGCTTTAAGATTGTTGGTCAATTGCTACACAAGAAATGTAGATTATATAAATTATATAATATAACACAAATACCATGTAAGATAGCAAATTCTACCACAAATCAATAAATAAATGAAATTAAGATTAGTAAACAACCTGCTCAACAAACCGAATATGAATACAGATGATTCGAGGCCTCAGAAACACGCTCCTTTAAAACGAATTCGCCACACACCTGCTTGTGTCAATCGATGTTCGCCCCAAAGACAAAATCGACTAACCGAGAATTCTGAAATCTTGCACCCCAAAAATTCTCTATACCAACGAACCTAAGAAAGCCTTCACTTATCACCCAAGTGCACAACGTGTCTTTTTTCAAAAGCCACCCCTAGAGCCAATAAATAAGCCTTCGCACACCGAGAATACAAACTGCTTTTCAAAACATAATTTAAAACATATTTATTACAATTTATTCAGTACTAAAAAAACGTTACTAATTTATTATTCACATTAAAAACGTTAATAATTTAAATATTTATTACAATTTATTCGAAGCAAAAGCATAAACGCTTAAAATCCAAATATGGACACCTATAGACTTTTGCCGCAATTCACTTCAGCCCGCTTTGGGTCATACTGCCTCGTTATCACTGTCCTATATAGTGATGTACCTATGGGTACTTATTGTTATGTTTTTCGTTACCCATTTCCATTGGAAGATGTAGACGTAAGACTTCGGTTATAAAATATATATATATATATATATATATATATAGTATATATATATATATATATATATATATATATATATATATATATATATATATATGAAGAATAAGTGCATGCAAGTGCTTCTAAGATATAGGTGTTATGAGTAATGAACAACAAGAGCATGAAAATGATTAATATATTGAATTATTATGGCCTTGTACTGTTATACTTATTTGTTATGCTATGACAAATGAATGATGTATTGTGAAATATATGTCCATCTATATGAGCGAGGTTTATGACGATCATTATTAGTGGTCATCCATGTTATATGATCCCCACTAAGCTATAAGCTTAACACGGGTGTTTTGTTCGTGTAGGTTTTGGAGTTAAAGTGACCGCTAAAGACATCTCACATCCGCCTGGGCCAGCACACTAGTAGGAGTTATCAGGGTAGATCTTGAATTTTGGAGAAATATTGTAAGCATCATATTTGTATGGCATAAATACAATTTTACATAAACTCCTATATGGGCTTTGCAAAATTTTGTAAGAATATGAGCTTTTAAATTTATAAGTCCGATAAGTTTGCGATTTTCGTAAAAATTATAATCCGGATTAGAAAATTATTGCCTAATTATAAGGTTAATCGTGTTTGAAGTTCTCGTAATTGGGACAACCTCACCTAACAGAGGCCCTCCACATCGATGCAGAAGAGATACACTATGTTCTGGTTGGGTGTCACAATGTTGGCATGAAATACCTAAATATCCCATGCCTTACACGTACATGAGTTTTTAACCAAATCTTTAGTATGTGTGTGTGTTTTTGTGTGTGTGTCATCACCCTCTTAAATCTCAAAACATGTATCTCCATTAAATAACACTTGATAACCCACTACTATTCCTTTGTTGATCTAAAAAATTTCATTACATGTAGGACTAAAAGAATCGATCCACTTTTCATATAATGGACCTTTCATACCTAATATATTCATAGTTTTCTTCCTTATAAACTCAAGCATTGTCGTAATTAAATTATATCTAGCCTCTAGGATCCAAGCATTGAAGCTTTCCACCATATTATTATCCACAACCCATGACTTACATCTACCACTAGCACTCACTCCATGTGTGTGGTGGGTAGTTCAACAAATCTTTTGCAGCATTTGAACTCACCTCTCCAAGTTGCCTCATGTTGTCAATAAATTCTTCATCAAAGGTAGACCAAGTTGCCTTCCAATATTGCCTCTCATCTCCCCTCCCTTATGTCTCTTAGATTAATTTACAAATATATGGCATGCACACCATCCGTGCTCAACCTCAGGGCATACATCAATAACAACATTAACTAAACCCTACATTAAAATGCAACAAAAAACATATAAATTTAACAAAAAAATATATAAATAACTCAGATCCTTCATACATCAAGATAAATAAATGAAAATGGTGGGTAGTTTCATACTTTTGCATATCTTACTACGAAAGTAAATAGGCTCTCATCTCCTAATTTCCAACTCTCCTTTGCTAAATGTTAGAAACCAAAACAGCTCAATTTTGCTTCACTTTTCACACAAGCCTCCATGATGGTGAAAACAAGTTGTTCGCCCCATCTCTTCTAGCTAACCAAAAAAGTTCAATCTTGAACTTAAATTCTCAAAACATCCATCCAGGCCTATAATAGTGGCTTCATACCTACTTTCCGTCTTTTTTTTATAAGCATGAAAAACAAAGATTATCTTTAAAGATTCCTCCTCCCCTCTTTAGATCATCCCAAATATCTCACCTTCACTATAGAGCTTGGGATTGCCAACAAATCATTAGCATAAGCCTCAACTCCAGAAAATTTAGTTGTAAAAGCCTTAGAATAGCATCCAATACACCCTCTCGTTGTTACACTTTGAGCAAATTCCAACATTCACCTTTAATATTCATCATCGTGATCATTTTTTCATGTCCTTTTTAATTTTGTAGTCATGATTTTTAAGAATTAGTTTTGTAATGTCATTAGAGTTGTACTTTAAACCTAGGATTAGAGAAAATTTATACCAGCTTTAAGTGGTTTGAAACTGGGTGCTTTATAACTAGTCCGCTGTTAAGTTATTATATTTTGACACCAATAAGACAAAAGGGCATTGGTCTTCACACTTTACCCTTATTCTATTTATTTCATTTTTCTCATACTTCAATGTCACTCCCTAAGTAATACAATACTTTGTGATATATTTCCTAACTTCAGCTGCATTTTTTGAAATGCCAATTCTAAGCCAAAATAAGGTATTTGGTCTTCTACATAGAAACGAGTTGGATGTGTTCTTTCAATAGGGACCTCTTCATCATCAAACATCAGAAGGGTGGCATCAATGTCATAGTCATTACTTTCTTCGGAGTCTTCACTATCTGCACTCTCACTCCAACCAGCATCATCATCCTTAAACTCATTACTTTCAATGCCTTCCCTTTCCATAAAGACATGATAAAAAACTTCATCATCCGTTGCAACTTTATTAACATCGTGAACCCAGATTGCTTTATCCACCTTGACAGTTTATGGGAGGATCTATCTCATAACTAATAGTCAAATGTGCAAATGCAGGAGCATCAATCTTATGGTTTGCAAAAAATTCTAGCACATTTGTGTCTGAATTTTTCTTACTCAACATATTTCTTATCCCATTGTCATCCAGAATTAAGAAAATACCTTCATTCATCTCAATTCCAAGTTCCAAGACATAAACATTCTCTACATTCTTATAACCCAACAGTGATTTGTAGACATTTTTAACACTGACACGGACGTAATCAAAGCCCCAATAATGTGTACATCTCCTCCAACATAACTCAATACAGATCCATAATCCATCTACTACTATGATGTAAATAAACATCTACATGCCCTTCCATACGTTTATTTAAAATAAAACATTTAATAAACAATAAATTTACTAGATTAAATTAACACAAAACACTTTACCAAATTAAATTAACACAAAACATTTTCCTAGATTTAATTAACAAAAAATAGGGGACCATGAAAAAACTAAAAGCCAATTAATTTAACATCCTCAAACTCAATTAAATTTTTGTTATTGATAAACACAAACTAGTGGACAACTTAAACTAAATGGTAACATTCCAGAGAGAGAACACAACACAAATGGAAGAATACTATTAACATCCTCAATCAAACTCGGGCTTATTTTTATCATATTGATAAACACAAACCAATGGACTCGTATGCTAACAAAACGTATTTACAAATGGAAGAAGACATTAACCTCCTTCGCCTCTCCAAAGCTTACATGGCTGGCTTAACAACCGCTGCAATGTTCATACCATTTAACCGCATGAATCACATAGCTAAGCCGTGAACGCACGCTAAAATACAATGTATGATAGATATATTTTCATCACCCATTAATAACCCATAGTGAAAAGGTAAAATCTTTCTAGAATCCATTAATCTTTCTAAGCTTAAGCTCTACGTGGGATGATCCGCATGTGGAGCACCCGATCACAAAGAAACTAGAAGGTTAATTTGAAACACTAAACCTTACATGTGGGCTGCTTTCTCAAGGTGTTTTTTTTTTATCGAGATTTCAATCTCTAAAATAACACGTGAAAACTTAAAACCCCCTGGAAAAGGCAGAAGCGTCAGATGATAGATCAAGAACCCTAATCCTCTGTGTGGTTTTATAACACTCGGGCCCAATACAGCCTCTTCGTATCTATCAATCGCCAACGACTCATTATCTAACTAAGCAAATGGGGGATCCTATGACCCATTATTGATTAAGGCTCTTGATCAACGCCCAGATTGCTTCTAGAGCATAACCAACATTAACTTCCCAAAGCTACTAATATAGGCTAATTTGGAATTACGAGTAACAAAGGGCTTATTTGAATAAAAAAAAGTTTGAGATATAAATGAGATATTTGGAAAAACCTAAAGGGGGGGTTTTTGTACCTTTTCCCTTTCTTTTAATCTTTCTTCTCTCCCTTTTAATATCTGTTCATCCGTATTTGAGTATAAGTTATAGGTAAAGGAGGATGCTAAGAAGATAAGAGTGATATTGAATTAAGATTCTTCAAATTGAGTTTTAAGTTATGTTTAGTTTCCTCAAAATTTTAAAGAAAATGTAATAAACAGAAAGTAGAAGGCATTAAAGAAGTATAATATTTATATTGAACTCAAACTGACAAACTTAAGTGAAGAAAACAAAGGAAAATACTATTTAAGTCATATAAATTATTTTAATTTAGTATTTAAACACAGTTTTTTAAATTTATTAATATAAAAATCAAATAATTTTAATATATATATATTTCTAACTAATTTTTTATTATATTGAATTTTGTTTAAAAAAAAATTCAATATGCAATAAATATAAAAAAATAATAATCTTTTTTAGTATGTAATTGTCAATAACCAAACACAATCTTACAAATATTTGCAGTTCATTGAAAATACACAAAAAAAAAAAAAGGTAAAAATATTTGAATGCTATGTTTTGATTTACCTTTTTCATGGCAGATTCCCTTAACACAATTTATTGGAGTTAATCACATGGGAAGCCAAAATGATTAGAGGCCGAGGGCGGTGGGGGGTGGAAGTCAGCGCAAAGTTTAAGGTTGGTCGGTTGTCATTCAAATGTTTATTCTTAAGGAAAACGAAACTACATACCTAGAAATTACCAAATTAATGAATAAATTTAATATAAAGAAAAGAAAAAAAGGGGAAGACATGATATGATGGAGCATGGGCTGCTACTACCAGGCTTGCAATCCCAGCAAGGTAGGCTTTCTTCATGCAACCATTGATTATACTAGGATTCACAGTAAAGCAAACACTTTCTCTTTTCCTTTCAAATTCAATATATATTGAGAATGATATCATATAAGCTTTTCCCTTTTCCCTTTTGATTCTTGGCTTCACGCTAACCTGAAGAAAAAAAAAAAAAAAAGGAAAACCAACGTACATATATATTTATATTTATATAAATTGAAGTGTTTCTAAATGAAAATTCAATCGCCTATACATGTGGCACATGGAAAATTGGGGTCTAAAATCATGTTGCAGATCCCAACCCACCAATGCTAAAGGCTAAAGCTGGATATATGAATGGAGAGAGAGAAACTATAAAGAAAGAAAAGAGAGAATAAGAAAGGAAATTGCAGAAGCAATCAATGTAGAATGCAGTGTGAATGAAGAAAGCGTCCTGGAAGAGTCCCCGTTGATGAAGTTCGACAGCCATGGAGCATTGAACCCCGTCGGGTTATCCGCCGATGACCCGGATACCGGAGGAGTTCCTGTCGTCACCGGAGATGAATCTCTTGAAGATTTCTGACTGTTAAACAACAGAGTTGTAAAAGGTTTCAAACGTTAGCATCATCCCCTAATTACGTGTTCATCTAAATTTCAAGAAATTATTATAAAAAAAAAATTTGAAGGTTTATTAGGTAAGAAAATGGATCTGTTAGAAGGTTGTAGTCATGGCTCCCACACCGCCCACCGCCCACCGCCCACCGCCGGTTGGTGGTAGTTAGCTCCGCAAGAGCTTGTTCATTTCATGAAGAAACTAGTAATTAATTACAATGGAAAAAGATCCATCTATCCTTATAGCTTACAATATCAAATTAAAGAGAGTTCAAATTTTGCACATGACTGCCATTAATTCACTTTAATTATGACATCACATGGAATGCCTTTTATCTATTATGCATTTTTTATTTTTTATTTGTAGTTATTATAAGGTTTGATGGGTGTGATTTGGGATATGGAATCCATACCATTCCTCCCATACCCAAAATGCACTATGATATTTTATTTTATCTATTTTTTCTATTTACTTATCAAAGCCATGAAGCATCCTAATACGAAACGTTTCATTAATTACCTTTTCTAACAATGATTAAGATTTTACAACTTCCTACCATGAATATGCCCTTTAATTGATATGGCTGATCATAATATAAATAAATTGGATTATCTTAAAGAATGAAATATAGTTCAAAATTTTCATAATTATTATTACATGCAATTTGATTGGCTATTAGGCAAAGAAAGTGACGCAATTAATTATTTATATAGTTTCTAAATTAGTTCACAAAAAGTAAAAAAAATGTCCATGGAGTCTTTTAAGTGGGACTGTAGGAAGCATAGAATCTAACACGCATAGATCTTGATTCTAGATATGGAAAAGATAGTGATGGGAGGAAAAAAGTGCAGAATAAATAATATGAAAGAGAAATTAGAATCCTTACCTTGTCACCGAAGCGAATGATCATGTATTCTGCTCCAGTACATGTAAATGTACTGGTAGGGATCATCGTATGCGTAGCTATACGACTTCGGGCAGGGCTGTTTTGAACATCTCCGGAGTATACCGACGGCTTATGTCGTCGGCGATCCATACCGCCGCCGCAACAGCACTCCGGCGTCCCAAACGCTTCACAGCGCGCTATTACAGCTTCGCCGTCGTTGGCCTCTCGCCCGCCGGGCACTGCCGGTTCAAGTCGGCGACGCAGCCGGTCGAAGCGCATGCGCCGGTGCCGCCGCTCGTTTCCACGATCATCGGTAGGTTGTAGCCGTCGACCAGACTGACGTCGTAGAAGTCTTGCAGGCCACCGGCGCCGATTGAGAACTCGGCTAGAGTCGCCGGCGGGATTGCGGCAGCGCCGTTGCAGTTCACCTGGCCGGAGCCGCAGTCCCCGGTCGTGCAGCTGCCGTGGCCGGTGGCGTCGAATGTGCAGCCGCTTCTGCCCCAGAACCTGCCGGACCAGCCCACCGGAACTTCAATGGAACGAGACCCGCCGGAGGAGAGTTCGAATCCGGTAGTTTCCAAACTGGAGGTGCCCGCATTGGAGAGAATTCAGGCCATACTGCGAAACACATCTGTTTGTGATCGAAAATGTGGTCCCCGGTAAACACCTAACGACATAAAAACCTTCATCGTATCAAAATGCGTCATAATGATAAACCAAGACTTATAACTTCAAATCTTTTTTTTCCGCTTACCTCCGAATCGAACAATCAAGACGAAAGCCAAGCACCGAGCGAAGAAACCGGAATTCATTTGATGAAGGTGAATGCTAAAACTTGCTTAGATGGAAGAAGAGTTATGCATTAAAGGAACAGAAATGAGGAAATGGGCTGGGGTTTCATAGATACAAGATCACCAAACTATGACTTTTTGATGCGAGGAATTGGAGAAGGAAGGTGGTGGATTGATAGGGAAAAAGAGGATGTAACTTGTGTATTCTTTTGTATCAGTGGTGTTTATAACATGGGGTCTGTGGGGAGTGTGGAATAGAATAAATTTACTGGTACTACCATGCCAATTTGAGGGGTACCATTTAACAAAGCCTCCCAACTTTGCTTATTAGGCAAATATGTTTAGACTAACTCACTCTCACTATACTTTACTAGGTTGACAACAAAGTTGTTTTTTCGTGTTATCATCCTATACATCTCTACGAACTGATATGCATTAATGTTATTTAGCAGGCTAAGTTCCTGGTATTGTTTTTATTTTCATCCCAATTATATAAAAATATGATTTAAATTATTTTTATTTTTTAATTTATAATAATAAATTTTTAATAAAATAAAATAATAAATATAATACCTTATATATTTATAATATATATTAATTTTAATATAATAAAAGAATTAAAATTAAACTAGAATTCTTATTCAAATCTCACCCAATTCATTTTTGTAATTTAGAATGAATGAAAATGATTTAGTTAAAGGATGGGATTAGGTGGGGCTACCCTGCAATTCTTTGCGAATTCTATATCCATAATCTCTCTTAATTCAAACTCAAGGTAATAAAGAAAACGAAAAATAAGCAACAAGAAAAACTACATAGGAGTCCACTATTTTAGAATTGAATACAAGATTGAAGAATTATAATTGAATACCAAATTTGAGCATTCCCTATAAAAATTTTCGGACCTAATGGGACAAAATTTTGAACGTCCAACTCTAACAAAAGATAGACACCATTTAGAATTCGACTGTGCAACCAGATAAATACGACATAACCGTGGGGGTGGAGAAAAGGTTCCTAAATATAGAATTTGATTACCAATATTTTCCAACCAGACAAACAAAGGTCGACTGATTTCTTGTCTATTAGGAGGTTGGGTTTTGCAGTACACCTAGTTGAGGTCAAAGCATCTTGGTTCTCTTTGGTTTATCATCGTAGAATTCCCCACCAAGCAAAAACGTAGTGAAGAATCTTGCTTTCAATGTTTGGCTTTTGATAACCTTTGTTGAATTAGATTCCAAATAATCTGATAATAAATTAAAGGGTTTTGATGTCCGGCCAATTATACATACACCACTGAAGAGAAAGTTTTGGTTCAGAAAAGAAGAAATCAGATCCCAGAGGGTGACAAGTTGATCAAAATGTCAAAAGGTTATTTTGGTAGAAAGAAATTGAAGACCGATCTGGGCCTCGTTAAGTTCAAATGGGCTTTTGCTCAAAACAGTAACTGGTTATCCAAATGTTATCTTGAGAGCACAACTGCACAAGTCCTTACGATTCCTAATTACTCAAACCTGTCGGCTTCTTATTTTTAGGCTGTGAATCTTCGTCTGTAGATATTTTCTCTCATCCATTTCTCGGGAAACAAACATGGACCTGGGAATCAATTGGAACTGCAGATATTAAATTATTAATTATGGTTCAATATCAGATCTTTTCGCAAATGGAAAAAGGTATTTGGATTAGATACAACCTTTATTCAAATATCTGTTATATATAATTGAAATAAAAGAAAGAAAAACAGTATTACATATCAAATGCACTCAAAGAAATCATAATCATTTCGAATGATGTAAGCGTGTGCTTTCTGGTTTATTTGGATCTACGGTATGACAATGAGAAGGGTCCTCTTAATCATTAAGTTTTAAAATTTATTGCAAATTACAAAGATATGATATTCAATGATTCATATTAAGCCCAATTTGATACCAGCTTTTGGTGAGAGTTTGATTATTTAATACTATATCTATGAGTTTGTAATAATTTCTATATTTTGGAAATTTAATCTATATTTATATTGATTTGAAATTTTATGAAAGACTTAATTTAATATGTTTGATTATATATTCACAAGGTGGTGGGTATGAGATCATACAAGCTTAATGTCTTGAGAGGGTTGGTTGTTTAACACAAATTTTCCATAACGCTAAAACTGAATCGAAGGCCATGCATGATGGCATCATGGTATACACTTAAGGAAATTAACTAGGAATAATAGTTATTTAATTAAGATAATTAATAGTAATGTGAAGTGGGAACTTGTTTCATGTTATGATGGCGATACTCGTTTGTTCAAATATGTAATTTTATGAGACATTGGTATCCTTCCAATAAAACAAGATGATTACATTATTGCAATATTGCATGATTAATTATTATAATCTATCACATCAAATGAGAAAAAATAATTGTTCTTTACATCATATATGTATGGAGACTTCTTTTAAGCTATGGACTCTTTTCAAAGACATAAACCAAACATCGTCTACGTGGAAGGAAGAAAATTATTATATGTTAAACTCTTGTTTGGAGTCTTCAAATTTTTAAGATTTACATCAAGGAGAACGGTGAGAGGAGTGGCTTGAGTACAAAGTTCTGTTTGATAATTGCATTTCAATTAATTTTATATTATTCAAAATCTCGAAAACTAGAAATCTTGATAACAGAAACTATTTTCTGCTTTTTTTATTTCTTGAGAAAAATATTATATTTTTTAATCTATATCACTTGTTTAATGAAAATTGTAAAAACTAATTATATAAACATAAAAGTAATTAGAAATAGACATTAAAATTAATTTAAAGATACATAAAAATGTTAACATTTTAGTGAAAATATTTTAGGTTGGCAACACTTCTATATTTTATAAAATATACAATTTTCGAAAACTATAAGTAGGAGAAAATGACTTAAGGGTTATACTCACGCACACATAGTTTCCTACCACCCTACCCCTAAATGCTTCTCATGTTTTTCTGCCAAAAAGGTATCGATGGTGTTGATTTGCCTTCTTATATGAACTTTAGGAAACATGTCCTATCATCGTTTTTAATTTGTTTTGAAAACACAGAACAAAGAAAATGTATAGAAATATATTTGGTTCCGTTTTATTTCTTTGTTTAGGAAAACGTGAAAATACAACAAAATAAATACTAAATGAAAGAACAAGAATAATTTTTCAAATATCATAACCCTTGATTGAATTGGATTATAAAACAAACACGAGTGATAATTGAAGATCCAAGATTTGTGAGTAGTTTCGATTGATCTAGTCTAGATCTTTTGTGTTTCTGGGCAAGATTCGTGATTTAGCTTCTTTATGGGTTTTGTGAATGTTACGTCGCCATGTAGTTCACGCCACAAGAGGCTTTATCGATGTATCACACTCGACAAGCGTCCATCGCGGTCGCACGCTGGGCTGCCACACCGGATTGATATTTGTCGTGGCTCGTATCTTGCCGTTTTTGTTTTTCGATCGACACCTTAGATTTCCATCGGGTGGCTAAGGATGCAGCCGACCGCATGACACTTGCTGAGCATACCTATCAAGACCGCTGCACCACGTTATCCACACTCGCGCACGAGTCGTTGGTCAGCTGACAACGCGGCGAAACCACACCCCGAAATGCCACCAGATTGTGAACGCCGCATCACCTAACACCTGTGACGTGTTCATATTAATGCCCCACCCATCGGGAGAAACTGGATTGTCGCTCCTCCGACCTAAGGTCCAATGCGTAAAGCGTACATCACAGCCATCCCACATCGATCGCAAAGTACAAGATGAAATATAGCCAAGAAAATCTATTCACGCAGATAAATGATCGGTAACGCCCAAAATCTCCCAATATGATCACGACATTATAAACCGCCAGTCTAATTTATCGTTTCATGTCACCTTGCTGGCGGTTTGGCTGAGTCGTGAGGAGGACGACCCTTCAATGATAAACTCGGAGATGATGTATGGAACCACTGGGTGTTGAGAATCCTGGTAAAAGAGGAACCAATCAAAAGGTGGCAACCCACGCTGCTTCAAATCTCCTCACTACTACTGGCAGGATGCTGATGTTCGCCACGTCACTCTTCCTCACACTTGCGGAACGACCGCTCTTGGACCCACCAACCCTATTTATTGACATTCACAATCTGGCCTATATTTGATCATATTCATTCACTTGTTCGAATTTCCGACACTTACTCGAACGATTCACCCAATAAAGAAACCAACACCAATTTCTTTTCTTACTCTTTTCTGAGTTCCTTCCAAACTGGTCTGTTGACAACTACCCATCTATGATCTATCAATCCCCATTTTAGTCAAAAATTTATTCTAATCTCCAATTTGAAAGAGTTTTTTTTCCTAGCTCTCAGCCGCTCCACCAAATCAACCTCTGACAACCAACTCAGCTCTCCCCTTTTCTTTTTTTAAGTTTTTGAAAGAATCCAAAGAGTATAAAAGCGCTTTGATCTTCGCTGAATATACAGCATTGACTAAGAATCTTCCGTAGAAAGGTGTCAAAATCTGAATCTAGCCTAAGGGACCAGACTGATTGATATACATATAGTGTAACATACATGATTCCACTCACTATTACATTATTACGCGTAGTCACACACATGTTGGGATGCTGTGAAAAGTGGAATGCTTACACATACTCCCTCTGGAAAGTTATTCCGTTTTTTTATGCCTTCAACTTTGTTTTCCTTTTTCTTACTAAAATCTGCATTTTCTTGGTGGTCAAGACTCCTGAATAAATACGCAAAATGTGGTTGTTTCGGTCCCAATTTCAAAAGCCATGAATAAAGAAGCAGCTGTTGTATAACTTTGAGATATATGCATGGCTCTAGGGGAGGATCCACCCTAAGCCGCCGGGGATATATGTATGATAAAAAATTACCCACTAAAATTTTAATATTAAAATAATTGGACAAAGCCCCATTGTTTATTACTTAAGTTTGCCACCGGTAATATTGAATTCCTGGCTCAGTCCCTATGGCTCTTAATCAAGAACATGATCATTCTAGAAACATCCATGGTACTTAATGGAGGAGACGTACAATCAGCATTAGTTCTATAAGACCAGAGGAAAAGTTGGCTTAAAGGTAATTATCTGCATGCATGTTCTAGCTAGACTGAGATTTATTAATAATAAATCATTTTAGCCGCCAAGGTTGTTGTTGACCATGCAAAAAAAAAAAAAAAAACAATGGTGGCTAATAGATTAATCAAGTGAAAAAGTGGAAAATCTACACTTGTTCATGATTAAAGTTATATATCCATGCATGCAAAAGCACACTACTAGATGACTCTTCCTCGAGTTTTCTGTTCTTTTTTTTTTCTTCAAAATGAATATATATATATACGTCATCCTTTGTGAAAACGTGACAAAATTATGGTATCAAAGATAGAGATAACTTATACAGAAAAAGGCTAACATTCAACCACCGTGCTTTTATTGAAGTGATGGTCATTTCAACGGCCATCAAAATTGATGGGGCATGCATGTTGTCTGTCGTGTAAAGTATTGAACGGATAATCGTTTTTTCTTCTTTTTCACTTTCTTTCTCCTCTCCTTCTCATTCTTTATTAAAGATCAGTGTCATCACACGGACAATACCCATTTTTTTATTCTAAAACCTCTCAAAGAGGGTTTTCTCTTCTCCTTCCCATTCTCATTCCCAGTAATCTTATCCATTCATTGTCAGCCTGCTTGCATCAGTTTTTTGACTGAGAAGATCTGATCTTTCATGAATATCACATTGTAAATCCTCTAGAGGAGCTTCTGATGGATTTCTGATTACTGCATATTTGCTGAAATGGCATTGGCCTGAAAGCCGACCAATTCAGGACCCAATTTGGAAAAATTCTGTTCCTGATATCAAATTGCTTATATAATAAGATTTAGTGTCCTGGTGAGTGGCAGACCCAGAAAATGAAGTCACGGCACAAGGTTTTTTGGGGACGTTATAATACAATGGTTAAGTAACTTGACTCTAAACCTCGAATTAGAAGTTAGACTCCCATTACATGCAAATTTCCCCCCAAAATTAGGCATCCAATTTGATAAGGGGTGTAAATGCATGCATGTGCTATGGAAAAATAAAGTAGACTGATGAAGATAAATACAAGGAGTTGGTGATGGATGTGACAGCAGCACCAAACAGTTATATATACATATATAAACATAAATGAAATTGATAGGCCCATCCCTGCAAAATTAGTGGCATAAAATGTGAAATAGGGCGTTGTTTGACCTCTAATCCCTCTTTATCTAGAAACGGATATACTACAAATGCAGTGCCATTTCATCTTTAGAATGGTCTAAACATCTCTGGGTATTTCCTATCTTCTCAGCTAAGTTTTCATGGTTTTCTCTTTTAAAAGTAAGATAAAAATTTCTATGAGGATCAAAGATCGGATCTGTTACTGTGTTCTGATTCGCTTGTAGAAAACCAAAAAGCTAGTTATGTTTTTGGACTTTAATTACTTTTCTTCAAAGTTTTTGAAGGGAAGCAGGGGCGGAGTGGGTTTTTATGATTTTGTCACTGTGCTTTGTGATTAAAAGCTTTTTTATGTTTATATTTTTTGAACGAAAAGATCTGGCTTGATTATTTCTGTCTTTCCTTTTGAGACCACTAAGGAATAATATGCTTTGTGATACGATATGATCAGTTATAAAATTGTGATTATGACATTAGTTACAATTATGAGTTTGACCTATGGAGATGACTTCAAGGCTTCATGATATATGTAAATTTCCCCATTAAAATGGCTTCTTAGTTTATATGCTTTTACCTTTAAACTTCTTTTTGTGGAAGATGGTCGAGTAAATATCCATATTAATATTATTCAAACCTGAATGGGTTGCTTACTTAGTTATACTTTGGGTTTACTTCATGTATCACCGATTCAAGTCCTTAATTAGGCCGTTGAAGAATTTACCTAACTCATAATTTCAAAACTCTATGGGATTAGTCACATTATAAAAATAAAAGTTTAATTCATTTGTAAGAATAAGGAAATAGTTAGTTCAACTTTGGGTTTGTTTCCTGACAGTCATTGATTCAAGTCCCTTTAGGACTATTATATGAGGATTTTCCTGACTTTTAACTTCATGACCCTATGAAATTAGTCTATACCCAATTATCTAGAAAAAAAAAGGCCGCAAACCTCAGGCCCAAATATTAATCTAGCCACGGGTTCAAGCTCAATAAACACAACATCTGAATCACGCTAGCATGTCTTAAAGATACGAGTCGAAAACTTCTTTGTTGAAGTAATTTCGTCAATTGTCATAATAATATGGTTCAGCCGTTCAAGAGATTTGCCTATTTGGGCTTGTCATTATTCATGGTCAGTCCATATCCCATTTCTAAACAAGCTTGGGCTGGGCCAGCCTGGTAAGTACACACTTTAACAGAAGAGGGTTCCACCCTAGCAGCTGTGAGAAGAATGTGTAAAATCTCGTGTCTCCATGAAAAATGAGAAAGTAACTAAAAAATTACAAAAAACTAAAAAAAAAAAGACACCAATTTCAATTCCTTTGTGGAAGACAACGTGTTTAAATTATATTTAGTTTCATACGATACCCAAATACCAGTCTAAACATGGGTGACTGACAACCTTATTCTACCTTAGACTGATAACCCAAGTAGCTGAATTTGATCAATTTGCATATATTTTATGTTTCAGTATTACAGAACCTTTTTCTCAAGAAATGGGTCAAAACTTTTGCCTCAAAGTTTTTTAATCAACATATGATTATCACGCCATGAAATATTGTACAATGTTTTCGACATGTATGAAAACAGTTCAAATCAGCGACAGGGTCCCAGGGACACAAAGGTTATGTGGTTTAAATAATAAAATAAGTGAGTTCAATTATCTTAATAAAATAAAATAATACTCATATGAAAATTAATTAAAAATAAGATAATATTAAAAAATAAAAAAATTTATTATATAATCTTTTATTTAATAACATAAAAACAAATTAAAAGTATTTTAAATAAAATTTCATTTTATAAAATATTTAAAAATTTGTAAATTTATTTTTTAATATTTTACTATTTCCGACCTGTTCCACTCGTTTTGGGCCTTGGCATAGGATCGAGCTAGTTTGGGTCAGCCCATAAGTCCGATTAAAAATTAGACCTATCGACGGGCTAACATTGGCATGTTGTCCTTTACTGGCCGATCAACCTCGTTTCCACCTATACTGCATATTAAAAATACTATCATTCATTCATACACACGCTCCATGCACCATCATACACTATCACTATTGTCACACCCTTGAAAATCCTCTAAATTTTTCACCAGATGCGTGGTGCTGCTCTCCCAACTTAGCTAACTCAATCTCAAAGTTTCCCACAACATAGCATACAAGAGAAAGAGACAAGGTTAGGGAACTGGATCTGCAATTTTATTGATGCTCACTCTTCATTTACAAACTACCAAAGTCCACTACGCGGCCTCTCGCACCTGCCAAAACCCCGACTAGAAAAGGAACTACTCTCATATCTCTCACAGAGATCCCTCTCCCATCTCTCAACCCTTCATATCGATGATACCATCCGTCTTCGACATGTTCACCTCAAAACGCGGCCGCAGTCGTGGTAAATCGCCCCACAACCGCCTAAACGTGCGGCCGGGCCGTGGGGGTAATCGCCCACAACTGCCCATTATCATCCACTCACTTGCCCCATTCGCACCTCCTCTATGGGGTGGACTGCAACCGCCCATGATCCGAGTCTTTAGGAAGTGGTGTCATGCTTCCAAATTTATAGCAACTGCCTTCAACTGCCTTCAACCGCTCCTGCCTATTCAAGGCACCTGTTGCGATTTGCTACTGCCTATGCTAGCTCTTTGACATGCCTCATTGTCTAAGCGCCACCGACTAATTGGGCCAATCGTTGCTTAGGTGTGCACTGCTCCTACTCAGTGTTGGGCGCATGGTGCCGCTCCCATGCTTGCCCTAGTGAGTCTTTCAAGGCACCCCATCTCAATCCAAGCCATGTATCATCATTAGCTAGTGTCCGTGTAGCTGATATGCACTACCTGGATGCCGCCGCATAATCGCTTGAGCCGCCTCGCGTTGTTTCGCGGCAAGGTTCTCATACGCTCGCACGTCGGCATCGTCGCACCGCTGGCGCCGCCGTGCGACCGCCTTTGCGCCAATACCAAGGGCACACCTGCGGCGCTACAAGGCCAAGCCAGAACCGACCGCGAGGCAATATGCATGTCGTGGAGCCCATGCTCTTTTCCCACTGCATCTATTTGCCCGGTTGTGCCCCAAGGCCAAGGCGGGGTGCGCCCATGGCATGGCCATGGCCCCCCATTTTCCCTTAATACATGCTCCCCCCTTAAAGAGCACTTTAGGTCATTTTCAGAAATTCTTGAGGAGACATCAAACTGGCTGAGGAGGTATAATGGAATATTTACATAAATATTAATTAAAACTAGAAATACCCTCAACCCCCTTTTACACCCATGAAATTAAAACCCCCAAGGCACAACCCGCCCTTTACATAGGTTTTTAACATGAATCAAACTGCCTGATGCCTTGCACTCATGCCCGCCTGAAGCCTTGCTCACAGGCACGATTCCGCCCATGCATGTCGCTGCGCGCCGCCTCATTCCCATGGCCTCGCTTTGTCTTGCTTCCTCCAAACTGTGCACTCAAGGGTGCAAGACTAACCCCTCGGGGGAAACCCCCCCATCGTGTCTCTTACTTTTCTAGCCACACCGACCAGAGGGCACAAACCCACCCCCTCCAAATGAAGTCGACGTCCTTGTAGACTTTGACTTGGCATCCTCACCTTGTCTACTTTCTGTTTTCTCAGCTTGTGTAGAACCCTGGGTGTAACACCCTGAAATATGTCATAGCAGTTTTCGGGCTTGTTTAGGGTATATTAAAAGCTAAATGAAATTTTTCGAAAATAAAACGAGAGACCCGAAATTAATAATAAAGCCAAGGGTAAAGTGGTCTTTTACCACTTGATGACATAAAGGCATAAAACAATAAGTTTATATGCAAATATGAAATTTGAAAAAAAAGATGGAATAGAAATTAGAAAGAGTTAAAGGACTCCAAATGCAAAATGAGAAAAAGAAGAAATGCAAAGGCCAAACATGGCCTTAACTCAAAAGATGGATATATTAATTGGTCTCTCATTTTGAGAGACCAAAAATTGTAAAAGAAGCGATCCAATAGTCATAAAGTTAAAAGTTGATAGGCCAAAATTGAATATAGACAGAGTGTGATGCAAATAGAAGAGAATGGAAGGGCTAAATAGCAAAAATGGGAAAACTAAGCCAAAAAAAAAAAATTGGCTTTCCAAATGTGGCCTTAAGGAAGTAGATAAGTTGAGACCAAATTTGGTCTCTTAAGAGGAGATTTTCTCATTTGGAAAAAGGGAGTTAGGGCTCCCACGTAAGAGAAGAGAAGGGGAGAAGAAGAATAAGAGGAAGAGGAAGAGAAGAAGAAGAGAAGAGAAGAGGAAAGGAAGAACAAAAGGTATGGAACTATGACCTTTAGTATGGATACATGTTTTGGGTTGTAAGAAACCCAACCCTAGAATGAATTTTTGTATGGAAATCATCACAAATCCCTTTGTTTCTCTAGGATTTTGTTATGAGAGGACCTAGAGTTCCCATGACAAGTGTTTTTGGGTTCTAAGGGTTATGTTAAGTATGAACATGATTGTTCTTGTTCTAGGTTTTGATAGGAATCCTAGATTTCTTGAAGTTGGGTTGAGTAAAACCCTAGGCCTTGTATAAGAGATGAATAGAAAGCATGTTTGAGTTCAATAGAGTTCACAAGATGTGTATTGAAAGATAAATTGAGTAGAAAAGAGATTACAAGATGAATTTGAAGTGGTTTTGATGTGTATATAGAGTATTGAGTTGATTTGGGTAGCAATATATGGAAAAAGGGAAGAAAAACCCACATTCTGGGAAAATTTCGACTTGTACTCCAGACAAATGAGTCGCACTTATCGATTGCTCTATTTTGACCAAGCGTTAGTATTTTGGCCATAACTTGTCATTTCTCATCCGATTTGAGTGGATTCAAGCTGCTGGTTAAAATAGACTTCAAGGGAGAACTAAACATCATGAAATAGGGTTCCTTCAAATTATGACTCTAGGGTGGCCCATAAATTCACTCAAAGTGGGCCATATTTCAGCCAATTTCGTCAGCTTTTGATCATAGAGTAGTCCGGTTGCTCTGACATCTTGGAGCTCGTGCTCGATCAAAGGATTCCAGTTGGAGGAGAACCCTTAGCACCTTAGATTTAAAGGAGTACAAAGAACCAGTGTCAAATATAGAGTCAAGGCACTGGAAAATGATTATTGCAAACTGTCCCTCGGGTAAAATCGGTAAATTGACTAGTTTGGCATGAAAATGCCATAACTTTAGTTTGGATGATCCAATTGGAATGATTCTAATTTCTAAGTAAAAATAGATTCGTTTGAGGGACAAGAATACATGAATGATGTGTGAATACATGCATCATATCGTACAGCATATGGAATGCCATATACTGCGCATTTAAACAAGAAAAAATATACAGTGAATGCAAAAATGTATATATGTGTTCATGAAACATGAATGTGATATGGAAAATGAAAACGAACTGAAACATGAATATGAACATGAAAGGCAATTTGCCATGAACACATAATGTAGTTAAGTTATATATGATTATTTTCACATATAACCAGAAAAAGATAACAAATGATAGGAAATATATGAAATGAGTACATGAATGAGTATACGTGAATGAGTATATGAATGAGTATATGAAATGAGTACATGAATGAGTATATGAATGAGTATACGTGAATGAGTATATGAAATGAGCACATGAATGAGTATATGAATGAGTATACGTGAATGAGTATGTGAATGAGTATATGAATGAGTATATGAAATGAGCACATGAATGAGTATATGAATGAGTATACGTGAATGAGTATATGAAATGAGTACGTGAATGAGTATATGAAATAAGTACATAGATTGAGTATATCTTTGAAAAGATAATACGAAAGTGAATATGGAATTGAAATGTGATATTTGAAAACCGAATGAATGTGAACGATGATAAGGATGGGATTCATCAAACGGAATCCGTCATAAATGTGAATACGAAAGTGAATATGGAATTGAAATGTGATATTTGAAAACCAAATGAATGTGAACGATGATAAGGATGGGATTTTATTAAACGGAACTGGCCATAAATGTGAATACGAAAGTGAATATGGAATTGAAATGTGATCATTTGAAAAACCGAATGAATGAACGATGATATGACGTGGATTCATCAAACGGAACTGCCATAAATGTGAATACGAAAGTGAATATGGAATTGAAATGTGATATTTAAAACCGAATGAATGCGAATGATAATAAAGACGTGGATTCATTAAACTAACTGGCCATAAATGTGAATTGCTGATATATCGGTCGAACCGCCGACCCGGATGACCAGATCCGTTACAAAGGCACTCGGTTGTCCAACGTCCTACTTACGGATGCACTAATCGCATCCGCGATGACGTATGCGCATTGAAGAAATGCTCCACTTGGCAGATGCACAACCGCATCCTGGCGATGTCGTATGGCATTTAATTGATACCACATGCTCCGGGTGCACCAACCACATCCGGCCATGATGGAAGACTCACGCTAGCGTTTGCATGTTTCCGGGGTGTTCAAATGACATCCGTCATGATGGGAGACCGAATTGTTAAATGTGTAGGCACACATCACGACAATAAGGGCGGATTCATCAAACCGTAATCCGGGCCGTAAATGTGATTTGAATAGTCAAAGTGAAATAACCAACATTGACGAGTGTAAATGGGGTTTTATGTATATGTTTAAATCTCATAAATTGAATTGTGAATTGAATTATTGCATTGAAAATGCATGTTGTGATATGATAAATGATTTGTAAAATGAAAGCATGCGAAAATGAATAGCATGAGTATATGTGGATATAAAGGCATTCTTTTGTAAATGCATTTTGTTAATTGTAAATGTTTATGGGCTTGCCCAAAATGAAGTGCTTCCGTGTAATTAAAAAGTCTAAAATTTAATAAAACCAAACAAAACAAGCTTGGTAAGATAATTGAAAACGCCTGAAGAAACCGGTTCGGGTTGATCCTCCAACCGGCCGAGCCTGGGATTCGTCACAAACTTTTGAAAACGAAAATTTAATAAAACAAAAACAAAAATGTTTTGAGAAGATAATTGAAAATGCGAGTAAACCGGGTTCGCTTGATCCGCAACCTGATCGAAGCTCGGGATTCGTCGCGACACTTTTGAAAACGAAAATTTAATAAAACGATAACTAAATGAATCAAACGGTGTATCAATTTAATTTGACTCTGTATGTATTTGATATGACTTTGATATGTTCCGATTTTCCATTGTAGATGTAAGTCGTTTTGAATATGATCCGATGATGCCATACATGTAGAAGATGTGAATTGAAACTTGTAAAAGACATGACACATGGATGGATACTATTAAAGGATAATGATATGGAACCCCGAAAAAGGATAAAACCTACATGTGTAATATGAGATGAATTAGAGGTCACATACGAATAGGCTTCGTTATATGCATAAGGAAAAGTAAATGTAAAAAGATAGTGACGACGATTATTGTTATTGGTCGTTACTGTTTATATGTTCCCACTAAGCGTAAAGCTTAGCACTCCGTGTTCAATTCGTAGGCATCGAAGAGGAAAGATAAAGAGGATGTGACATTCCACACCAAGCAGCATGTTATCTCAGATAGTGCTCACCAAAGATCAAGCTACGATCTCTAATGTTTGTTTTAGACATATATATGTATAAGTGTTTGTATAAGGGTAAATGAGACTTAGTATAAAAGTGAATTTTAATGGATACCACTCCTGGTAGCCTCAGATATGTAAATGATTTTGGTTATTACAAAATTGTTTGTATACCCACGGTGCATAAGTTCAGCTCAAAAAAAAAAAAAAAAATCCCAGTATATGGTTTCGCACCTCGAAACCTGGCCTCTGATTCGCCAATCGGCTGGACAGGAATCTGGCGTGACAATCGGGACACTTGATCACCAAAGACCATGGTCAAGGTCGCCCTTCGCTAAACACTTACTATATTCGAGTAGGCACCATCCTAGTCAAATCAAAATTTGGTTCTTCCTCCATCGGCATGGTCTTTACGACATAAGGCGTCCCAAACTCCATAAATGCCAACGATTCTAAGTAGGGGAGGATCCCTACTTTTTCCTCCATAAGGAAGTCCATACCAAGTACTAACTCAAAGTCCCGCAGATACATCACCATGAAGTCACAATGGCCAGTCCAATCCCCCATTCGGAATGGAACTGCTGTTGCCATGCCATCAACTCTGTGATCTTCACCATTCAATGGAATGACCACACTCGCATAAGGCTCCACTGTTAAACCCATAGCCACCGCTATATTGCTCGACAAACAACACTCAGTTGCTGCTGTGTCCACCATCGCCCTCACAACCCTCCAATTTTCTTGAATAAGAACATACATTAGCTTGTTAATAAGGTTAGGTTTATGGAAGGTGTTCAACATTTGCAACGTTGTTGCGGGTGTCGAGTCATCTCGAATCGGTCCCGCCTCTCATTTCTCACCGCTTAGAGGGCGCATTATTCTCCCTTCTAGGACAGTCTTTAGCCCGATGGGGTCCTTGGCAAATGAAACACCCAATTGGCTTGGATGTCTGTTGTCCATTCTGACTTGTGTCTCCCGGGCCGTAGAGGGTAGGCATTGCCTCTCCTTCTCCCCTTGTCGTCGAAGGCTTCCACCGCTCTTTGTTTTCTAGATCCAGCCCGTCTAGCCGTTTTCACAACTGTCCCCACATCAGTCAACTACAACTGGCATCGCCATGGCAAAGTGTGCAAAGTCTTTCACTCCCTACCTCCTTAACTCTGTCTGATCCCATGCCTGCAACCTAGAAACAAAGTTAAATAACTTGTCCTCCTCAAACATATTTTTGATATCCAGCATCAAGGAACTGAACTCCTTGACATAATCCCGCAAGGTCTGTCACGTCCCCGTCCCCGATCCGACCCGAATGGCGGATCCGAACCGAGTCCGGGCGCGAGACTATATACTGGGACTCATTGACCTAGTTTCTTCTCAGAGCTGAACTTGTACCTGTGGTTATACAAACAATTTCTGTAATAACAAAAATCATTTTCATATATAAAAGAACTACCACCGGAGTGGTGTCCCTCAACATCTATATACATATACTGAGTCCCACTTACTTATACATGTACATTTTTTTTTTCTTTTCTACAAAACATTAGAGATCGCGGAAGCAAAGGCGGTGTGAGCACCTATCTCTCCGAACCGGCCTCGCTCTCGCCGATGTGGGATGTCTTGTCTTCTATCTCTGTCTTCCTCGCTTCGTGAGACCTACACCCGATTGAACACCCGTGCTAAGCTTTACGCTAAGGGGGAACATAAGCATGGACAATCACTCATGGTGACAACTATGTTTATACATATGCATATAACTTTATATTACTTTATCATCTACATTACTATCACATGTCACATGTTCTCTCGCCTTTGACATATTCTATCTATACTTTTACCGCATTCTGAGCGCTTGTCTTCTTTACTTATCTCTATCGCTCTAGCACATATGTATTTCATCATGTGTTCATAGCATGTTCCTCTATTCATTTAGGTATGTCAATATATTCATCATATATTTCTTATTCTAATACTTATCATTTGTCTATTATCTTTCTAATGTCTTATTACATATCCTTATTATGTGCATGTTTGCTGACTTTATATACATATTACTTTCATGGTTATATACTATATACTATTACTTGTTATGCTCTATTTTCATGTACTGTTTTCACATACTGTTATCACATTATGCAATTTAACAATTCAAAACCTTCAAATCATTATGGATGATCAATATAAATACGATACATATACTTGTTTTATATACAATTAGTCATGGTTCATTGATCATCCCAAAAATACACTTTCATTTTCATAATCAATATTTCGCAATCTCAAATCAATTAAATTATGCCTTACAAATTCCAGCCTCTACCAGACCAATTCAATTGTGCAAATCAATTCAGTTATGCAAATCAATCTGGCCATGCCCTTTAACGGTTTTAATCTATGTCTCTGATATACATGATATCGAGTCACCCGCACGGTCCCCCCCAGCCGCAGTCAGATCAATGGTTTTATAACACAAACACGGTCTCACTGGCTACTGACCGTTATAAAACAATCAAAATAGTGAACACTATCGATACTTGCCCGCTGGGCCGGGCTGACCGGAGGACACATCAATACAATAGTTCGCAAGACGCTTATTTGACCTTATTGGGTATACCAATTCATCCCTAATGCGAAATAAACGGTTAACATTCTATTAAGGGAGCTGCTCAAACTTTATAGAAAAATATAGTACAATATGTACGTCAGATAAATGGGCTTATTTTCAATAATCATGCAATTTTTATATGCAAACATTTCACAATCACTTTTCTCAAATCAATTAAATCAATTCAATATGCTTTTAGAACAAACATGAAAAACTAGAAACTTATGAACAGGAGCTCTTGTGAGAACAAACCCATTCCTTAGTTTCGGTTTAAATCACATTATAAAATTTATACCATCATTTCTTTAAATCTATATTCGTTCTCATATTTGTAGCTTCATATTATGGCTATCATATTTCTCTATAATACATATATTCCTATAGTTTTATCATGCATGCATACTCATTCTTATATTCATATATGCTATCATTCGTGTACGTGCCCATTCCTCGTTAACATCTTATATCTTATTAACTTATATCTTCATGTACTTTATTATACTATCATATCTTATGACATACTCATACATTTCTATACTTGTACGTTTTATTTGTGTTTTATCAAACCTGCTTCTATCTCCCATGAGCGTAACCTAGACTTCTTCTCTAAATACCCTTAGGTACCCCCTTCATGTTCAAACTATTACCTTTTATCCTCTTATTCAGATACACACGCATAAATATTCGTTGTTTGGACCGGGAGATAAGGAAATTTGAACGAGACCGGCACAATATACATACCCAAGGTACAAGACTAAGCATGTGTACGTGACGTGCCCGCCCACGCACAGAAGTGTAGAAACACTAGCAGGAGTGCAGAAGCACTGATCAGATATGTCTTGTCATTCAATATCCGGCCTTTAGGCACCATACAATTATATCGCTTTCTCCTCGAACTTATCATTTTATTCTTTTCTTCTATATTCCTTTACATATCAAATCTACTTATGTTATTAGTTCTTTGCTCATATCTCGCTTACCGTTTTTCCTTATTTCAACTCCATTGGCGAGTTCCACTTATCATATTATGTATGGTTGTATTCTGACTCAATGGGATTTTTATAGAGTTTAAGAACACCCGAATCGGAGTCTTAATTTTAAGGAGATATGACCTTCCGGTTGAGGTCATGCATAGTCAACCTAGACGAGCCGACCGAATCGAACGAGCCGAGCCGACCTCGTAATCCTGGTCTATCACCTCTACAAACATCTTCTATACTCCTCAGGCATATCAATGTATTCTTGACTCAATGGGCTTTCCATAGAGTCCAAGAACACCCAAATCGGAGTTCGGACAAAGGAGTTATGACCTTCCGTTGAGGTCATAATGAAGTTAAATCCTCGACGAGCCGACCTGAACCGACGAGCTGCAGACCGGCGACGAGCTCAGTCTAACACCTCGGTCTGACATATAATATCCTCCTCAGACATATGGATGGATTCTTGACTCAATGGGCTTTCCATAGAGTCCAAGAACACCCAAATCGGAGTTCAAATGAAGGAGATATGACCTTCCGAAGTTGGAGGTCATGCACAGTCAGTCTTGACGAGCTGACCTGAATTGAAGAGCTGCACTGAAGTGACGAGCTCAGTCTAACACCTCAGTCTGACATCTAATATCTTCCTCAGGTATATGAATGTATTCTTGACTCAATGGGCTTTCCATAGAGTCCAAGAACACCCAAATCGGAGTTCAAACGGGCGGAGATATGACCTTCCGGCTGGGAGGTCGCGCGCAGCCGCCTTGAAGAGCGACCTGGATTGACGAGCTGCACTGAAGTGACGAGCTCAGTCTAACACCTCAGTCTGACATCTAATATCTTCTCAGGTATATGAATGTATTCTTGACTCAATGGGCTTTCCATAGAGTCCAAGAACACCCAAATCGGAGTTCAAACGGGAGATATGACCTTCCGAAGTTGGAGGTCGCGCGTAGGTCGCCACGAGTCGATTCGACCGACGAGCTGCACTGAAGTGACGAGCTCAGTCTAACACCTTGGTCTGACATCTAATATCCTCCTCAGGTATATGGATGGATTCTTGACTCAATGGGCTTTCCATAGAGTCCAAGAACATCCAACTCGGAGTTCAAACGAAAGAGATATGACCTTCCGAAGTTGGAGGTCATGCGTAAATAATCCCCGACGAGCTGGTACTCCTTCAGACATGATGACTCACAGATCCGACGACCCCTACAGGACCTCGACGACTCTACAGACCTGACGACCTTCACAGACCTAATTCTACAGACCCGACGACCTCACAGACGACCTCCTAAGTGGCCGACCACCCATTTGACTGCTCAGAGTAAAAAGACCATAATCTCGTCTACCGGAGTCCGAATTCAAGAAATTCAAAAGCCTTAACATCGTCTCATTATAGCTACAATTTCACAGAAGGACTTACTACCAAATTATCTTTATTTCCGACCCTTTAACCCATTCTAAGGTCCGGCTAGTTGACCCGAATTAAGGTAACCGACCGACCAGATTTACCAATGACTCCTCGCAGTGATCATAACTTAGTCTACAGAGGTCCAAATCGAGAAATTCAAAAGCCTAAAATCAAGTTAATTGATGTGGCTACAATTCTATCAGAAGGGACTTACTTCCATATTCCCTTTACTTGACCTAAAACTCGTTCTAAGGTCCGCTACTGCATATGATCAAAAATAGGAATTTTCTCGTTCAACTCCGCAACTGCATTCTCCTTCCTCCTAAAGCACATATCTAGATCCTTAGAGCTCTTCTCAACTTAATCCTAACAAGAAATGAGATTGGGAGTTTCCAAACTCCAAGACATATCCATATTCAAATTTAGTAGTTCTATATGCTCTAAGACATAAGTGTGTAGTCTGAGACAAATATTCACGCTCCATACCCACATCTTCTTTCCTTTTCCTTCTTTCTTCTTTCTTTTCTCTCTTCTTCTTCTTCTTCCGTTTTGCTTCTTTCTCTAAGACCAAAATGAGATATTTCTTTTTTGGTCTTCTCTCCTTTATTTTTGATCTTATCCCCTTTTATTTCACTTTCCAAGAGGTTCCCTCCTTTCCTTCAAGCCACTTAGTCTCTCCCCACAATTTTCTTCCTTATTTTATTCTAATATCTTTTTTTTATTACTCTTGGTCCTCCCTTTCGCTATTCTTCATTCACCCATCTAAAATCCTACTTTGACATATGAACTTATTATATTATGACCCTTGGGTCATGAATTGCACTCTAGTACTTACTCCTAATCATATTAATTCCAGTTGGCTGCTTATTTTATTCCGGATAAATATACTTTTACTTTTATTATACCCTAAACATGTCCAAAAATTGCTAGGGTATATTTCGGGGTGTTACAAGGTCCCCGTCTGTTTGAGCCTTCTCAAAGACTCCCGAGCCAACCACGCCGTGGGGAGGAACTGCTTCTTGATTTCCCGCTTCAAAGTCTCCCAAGTGGAGATCTAAGGTCTACCTGACTCAGCATCCCCTTCCAGTCTCGCCCTCCACCAACACCCATCAAGTACATACCGGTGATGGAGACTTTCTCTTCATCAGCAACTTGGGTAGCCTTGAAGATCTACTCCATGTCCCATAGGAAATTCTCTTGCTCCTTGGCACTTCTAGCCCCATCAAAACCCTTTTGTCTGTATCTTTACCCTCGGGTGAAGCAGATCGTTGGTCCAAGGGGATGTCAGCAGCACCGCCTTCTTCAAGATGGCCACATCCTCTTGCAATGTCTGTAGGGTCAAATTGAGGTTCTCCTCCACAATTAGGAGTTCAGCCTTTAAAGGCACCACCTGTGCCTCCACCTGGTTCGTATGTTTTTAAGCCAAATCCCTCTAAACCCTAAGTTCATTCATCGTTTCCGATGCCTGCCAAAGAATTGTGCCCTCTTCACAGTTCCACTCACCCATAAGTTATTCCAATTTTGCAACCCTTTCCTTCATTGTCTCACCAGTCATCTGCTCTGATACCAATTGTCATACCTTTGAAAATCCCTCTAAATTTTCCACCAGGATGCGCGGTGCTAAGCCCCCAACTTAGCCAACCTGATTCAAAGTTTCCCCACAACACAACATACAAGAGAAAGAGATAAGGTTAGGGAACTGGATCCGCAATTTTATTGATGCTCACTTTTCATCTACAAAACTACCAAAATCCACTACAGTGCCTCTGCACCTACAAACCTTAGGACTATAGAAGGAACTACTCCCAAATCTCTCATAGAGATCCCTCTCCCTTTTCTCAACCCTTCAGATCAGATTTATACTCATCTGTCTGATTTGCATAAGTCACTCAAAACGTGGGCCAGTTTAGGGTAACCGCCCACAACTACCCAAAACGTGGGTTAGTTTGGGGTAACCGCCCACAACCGCCCACTATTACCCACTCACTTGCCCCACTCGCACCTCCTCTATGGGATTGACTGCAACCGCCCATGATCCGAGTCTCTAGGAAGTGGTGTCATGCTTCCAAATTTATATAAATCTGTCCCTTCAACCGCTTTCAACCGCCGTCTCTCCCTCGCCTCTATTCAAGGCAATATGTTGAGCCTTATGCACGTGTTTACACACCTCGCGCCTGACACACATGCTCATTGTCTGCCACCACCGATCGGGATTGGGCCAATCGTTGCTTAGGTGTGCACCGCTTCTTACTAGTAGTCGGGCGCATGGTGCCGCTCCCATGCTTCACCTCCTGAGTGGGTCTTCAAGGCACCCCATCTCAACCACCACAAACATCACACTATGTCCTGGGGGTCGGAACACACCGACACGCCCCATCCCTGATGACTTGCCTGAGCGCTAATTTGGGCTGGCGCCTCTACGCATCGCCTCCCAGATAATACCTGCACTCGCTCATACGCTTTGCATTACCTTGTATACCAGGCGTGCTGCCGCTTTGTGTTTGAATTGTAGGCAACATGCATGTCGTGGAGCCCATGCCTCTTTTCCCACTGCATCTATTTGCCCGACCGTGCCCCTGCTGCTGGTGGCGGGGCGCGCCATGGTACGGCCATGGCTCCCCATTTTACTCCTGGTCACATACTCCCCTTAAAGAGCATTTTAGGCCATTTTCAGAAATTCTCGAGGAGACATCAAACTGGTTGAGGAGGTATAATGGAATATTTACATAAATATTAATTAAAACCATAAATACCCTCAACCCCCTTTTACACCCATGAAATTAAAACCCCCAAGGCACAACCCGCCCTTTACATAGGTTTTTAACATGAATCAAACCGCCTGATGCCTTACACTCATGCCCTGCTCTTGAGCCTTGCCAGTGAACGCACCCGGCCCATGCATGCCGTTGTGCGCGCTGCCTTATTTTATGGCCTGTTTTGTCTTGCTTCCTCCAACCGCCACCTCAAGGGCAAGACTAACCCTGGGGTGTTCCCCATCGTGTCTCTTTACTCAACCATTACCCAATTTGTAGAGGGTAACAAACCCACCCCCTCCAGAAGTCACACATCCCCGGCCGACCGATCAGCATCCTCACCCTGTTCACTGGCCTTCTCGCTTTTGGTCGAACCTTGGTACACCTAATCACCAGCACCTTGGTTGTTGCTGCCCTTTGGCCAAACACCTACTATATCTAAGGTAGGCACCATCCTGGTCAAATCAAAATTTGGTTCTTCCTCCATCGGCATGGTCTTTAAGACATAAGGCGTCCCAAACTCCAAAAACGCCAATGATCCTACGTAGGGGAGGATCCCTACTTTTTCCGCCATAAGGAAGTCCATACCAAGTACTAACTCAAAGTCCCGCAGATACATCAACGGCGAAGTCACAAAGGCTACCCAATCCCCATCCGTATCGGAACTGCTTGCCATGCCATCAACTCTATGATCTTCACCATTCAATGGAATGACTACACTCGCATAAGGCTCCACTATCAAACCCACAGCCGCCGCTATACTTCTCGAAAAACAACACTCAGTTGCTCCTGTGTCCACCATCGCCCTCATAACCTCCCCATTTACCCGAACAAGAACATACATCAACTTGTTAATAAGGTTAGGTTTACTTGAAGGTGTTTCTTTACCACTCTTGCAAATCCAAGTTGCTGTGGTGTCGAGTCATCTGAATCGTAGTCCCGTCCTTTTCGCCGCTGAGGGCGTGACACTTTCTCCCTTCAGACAGCCAGCTTCTGACAAGTCCTCGGGCGTGTTCTAAACAATCTAATCGGGTTTCGATGTCCGCTGTCCATTCTGACTTGTGTCACCCACTCTCAGAGTGGCAGCATTGCCTTCCTTCTTACCCTTTGTCTGGTCAGAAGGCTTCCCAGTCGCCTTCTGTTTTCTAGATCCGCCCGTCTTAGGCTTGAGCGCCTCAACAACCGTTGTCCCTGCAACGCTAGGTCAACTGCTAATCCACAAGGCTTCCATGGCAGAGCCAAGCTACTCACTTTAACTCGTCTGCTCCCATGCCCGCAACCCGTAAACAAAGTTAAATAACTTGTCGCCCTGACATTTTTGATATCCAACATCAAGGAACCGAACTCACGACATAATCCCTTGGGCAGCATGGTCCCTCGTCCCTGCTTAGCCTTCCTAAAGACTCCCTCGAGCCAACCACATGCCGCATTGGTGGGGAGGAACTCATTCCTTGAGTTCCAAATTTTCCGTATTCCCTGCGGGAGATCTGAGGTGTACTTGACTTAGCATCCCCTTCCAGTCTCGTCCTCCACCAAAGTTTCACATCACCCATCAAGTACATACCGGTGATGGAGACTTTCTTTCATCAAAGAATCAGCCTTGAAGAACCACTCCATGTCCTACGTGAAATTCTCTCTAGCTACACTTATAGCCCCATCAAAACCTTGGGTTCAAAGGACTTTACCTTGGGTGAAGCATCGCGGGTCCAAGGGGATATGCCCACAAGACCGCCTCTTAAGATTCGCCACATTCTCCTTGCAATGTCCGCAGGCTCACACGCGCTCTCCTTCACTGCTAGAGTTCACCCCTTCAAAGGCACCACCTCGTGCTCCACATGGTCCTGTAGTTTTTCGCCAACCTTTGAAACTTAAGTTCATTCATTGCCTCACGCCTTAAGCATCAGGCTCCTCTTCACAGTTCCACTCGCCCATAAGTTATTCTAGTTTTGCAACCATTTCCTTCATTTTCTCACTAGCCATCTGCTTTGATACCAATTGTCACACCCTTGAAAATCCCTCTAAATTTTCCACCAGGATGAGCGGTGCTAATCCCTCAACTTAGTCAACCCCGATCTCAAAAAGCTTCCCTTACCAACACAACATATAAGAGGAGTTAAGACAAGGTTGAACCTGGATCCGCAATTTTATTGATGCTCACTCTTCATTTACAAAACTACCAAAGTCCACTATAGTGCCTCTACACCTACAAACCCTGGGACTAGAGAAGGAACTACTCCCAAATCTCTCACAGGGATCCCTCTCCCTTCTCTCAACCCTTTAGATCAGATTTATACTCATCCGTCTGATTTACATAAGCCACTTAAAACGTGGGCCATTTTAGGGTAACTGCCCACAACGGCCTAAAACGTGGGTCAATTTGGGGTAACCGCCCACAATTGCCCACTATCACCCACTCACTTGCCCCACTCGCACCTTCTCTATGGGGTGGACTGCAACCTCCCACGATCCGAGTCTCTAGGAAGTAGTGTCATGCTTCCAAATTTATAGCAACTGCCCTCAATCGCTCTTGCCTATTCAAGGAACTTGTTGAGGCTTTATGCATCGGTTTGCTACTGCATGTGCTGGCTCTTTGACATGCCTCATTGTCTAAGCGCCACCGACCGACAAGCCAATTGTTTCAGGTGCAGACCGCTCCTTACCTCGCCGGGCGCACAGGCCGTCCCATGCTTGCCAGCGGTCTTTCAAGGCACCCCATCCTCAATCCAAGCCATGTAACATCATTGGCTAGCGTTCGCGCAGCTCTATGAAACTACCCGATGCCGCCACACACCGTTTGAAAGACTGCCGGCGCCGCTGCTGCTTGCATGCGCCCGTGCGCTACCTTGCGCCGCCTTGCACACGCGCCCGTGCGTTGCTCGCGCAGCCTCTCACACCGCCATCGCGCCGCTCGTACTCATCGTGAGGCAACATGCATGCCCGCGGAGCCTATGCCTCTTTTTCCCACCGCATCTATTTTCCGCCATGCTCTAAGGCTATACAGGAAAAACACGTGGAATGGCCATGGCCCCCATTTTCCCCTCAATACATGCTCCCTTAAAGAGTATTTAGGCCATTTTCATAAATTCGAGGTGACATCAAACTCCGTCGAGGAGGTATAATGGAATATTTACATAAATATAATTAAAACCAAATACTCCTCAACCCCTTTTACACCCATGAAATTAAAACCCCAAGGCAAAGCAACCCGCCCTTCTTTACATAGGTTTTTAACATGAATCAAACCGCCGATGCCTTGCACTCATGCCCCGCTCTGAGCTCGGCTGAGTTGCATGCACACCCGCCCATGCATGTCAAGCAGCGCGTCGCTCATTTTATAGCCCCGTTTGTCTTGCTTCCTCCATCAGGCCCTCATGTAAAACCCGGGAAAATTCTAATTTTCCTAAAAAGTGGTAAATGATAATTTCGTCAAAATAATTTTTTTCAGATCTTGATGACAAAACAGACTTCACTGTTGAATCGTCAAGGGAATCTAGCTATCACGCCGACTGGCCGAATTCCGCAGACAAATAATTTCACGCTGAAAGGGACCAGTGTCTAGTGCCGTATGATCTGATTGTGAGAGACATGTGTGATGTGACAAAAGTCACCTACTACACGCACCTACGTGACACATGTCAGATGATTAATGAGATGATGGAGATGAATGACTCGAAGGTTTCAAGTGTCAAAAAGGCCCATTAAGTCACTTAAAGGGACAATGATGGAATTAATTAAAAAGATTCAAATAAATAAGACAAAAACTCCATCTTCTCCATGGAGGCTGCTGGAAAAACGTGCAGTAGAGGGCCAATCCAGTTTTTAGAGAGAGAAAGAGTGACTTCTTTCTAAATTTCCTGGCGTTCGGACCGTCGGTTCTCGTCGGATTAAGAAGCAAAGTTGCTCTACGCGGCAAGGGCTACGCGTGGGCACCAATTTTGTGGAGTTCCGACAACTCCAAGAGGTAGGGATCTTTTCCTACTTGGTTTTATTATTTGGCTAAGAGCCATTTTTAATGGATGGGGATCCGCTGAGGCCCTGGATGATCGCGGTTTTCTACCTCAAAATCTTTGAACCGAGCGAAGAAATCCTGATTAGGTGGCCAGAACAAAGGCTTGAGCCTAGGTTTTCACTAAGCCACTATGATTTGTTGTGTGATTTTGTGTGGCTCGGGTGATTCAAAATGAATTGCTTGATTGTTATTAAATTTATGGAGCTAATTTTTAAAAGTATTGATTGTAAATTGAATAACATGAATTCAGAATTGAATTTGTTATATATACATGTAAACTATATTAGCATGAATTGTTTGGAAATGACATAATGCATTCCATATGCACCGGGGCACCCTAGAATCAGTGGAAAGTGCATGACACTCTAAAATGAAAGAAAAGTAAAATGGTTGTGAAAGAAATTCTCAAGGAAGATTTTCCAAGAATTGCCTGGAGAGTGGTCCAACAACCATCTCTGGAGGCTGACCCATGACTATTCGGAAATATTATCTCGCAATTCGCCTCGTAGGGTAGTCCAATATATTTACCGAAACTCGGTAGTTTGTTTTCAAGAACAAAAATATTTTGTTTTGAAAACTGTATTTTTGCTCGCATTTGGCTTAGGCATGTGTGAGGGAGTCGATGAGGACTCGAGACATGGGTTTGGCATGTAAACATTCAAGTAGGATCATGTATTTTCTTGAGTGTGTTTGGTTGCCATGACATGTGCATTTAGGTGGGGAGTAACCCATGTAGGAGATTATCACTACTAGGCTTTGCTCAAATTCGTCGAGGGATCATTATTTCGTGCATGGAGTGTACAGAGGACGACGCCACTGTAGGCCGCGTTTAGAAGAAAGCCGGATTTTGGCTTGGAGCATTTTCTTGTGAAACATGTATTGTGAATCCTAACTTTATATGTTTTCGTTAAGAGTAATGTAATAACTTGAACTATTGTTATATAGTTGATGGTATGTTTGATGAGTATTGGTGGCGGGCCCAAGTGGCCATTTACTCATGTATTAGGTCTCATAATATGAGAAACAGATATCTCAAGTCGGGACGGATTACAACCAGACACTCGTGGATTGGGGCGCCACAACCAGCATCAATGCTAAGGTAACCATTACCTTTGGGAGCCTGACATGGGTGTATCCTTGTGCTTAGTCCTCGATACCGCCAGCCTTGGCATCGAGCTAGGTTTATAAATACCTAGAGCTTAATGTCGGATACAAAAGTATAACTTAGTATCAATAAGTTAGGTATACGATTACTTAGGACTTGATGGCCATGGGTTAGATCACGCATTCCTTGTGCATTTTGATGATTGATGTGTGATGATGTGTTGTGTATGTTGTGTGGTTTGTGTGCTTGGTGAATAACACATAGGAAAAATAATGTGTTGAGGGAGATTTTTTTAGGTTTTACGGTGTGTGAAACAGAAAAATTTAATGAATTTATTTTTGTTCTATTGAAGACATGAAATATATATATATATATATATAGTAGCAGAGTATATATATATATATATATATATATATATATATATATATATATATATATATATATATATATATATATATATATATATATATAAGTGGTCTTTGCGTAGCTGAAAAAGGGAAAAATGACGAGTGAAAAAAAAAAAAAAAAAAAGGTGCAGGAAGGCTGGCTGGACTACTACCCATTTGTTTTTGAAGGCTGGGTCACGATACGACAGATTGTATCGTGACATAGCGCATGTAACATCCCGAAATATACCCTAGCAGTTTTCGGACTTGTTTAGGGTATATTATAAGCTAAATGGAAATTTTCGGAAATAAAATTAGAGACCTGGAATTAATTCGAGAGCCAAGGGTAAAGTGGTAATTTACCACTTGAGGACTTAAGTGTTATAAGATGAAGAGATGGGATTAAAAGGCAAATAGAGAGAAGATGGAATAGAAATAATAAAGAATTGAAGGGCTTAAATGCAAAATGAGAAAGTTAAAAGTCAAAATGAGTTTTTGTCTTCGCCAACATGTCTTAACAAACATGGTTTTAAGACCAAATTTGGTCTCCAAAAAGAGAGAAAACGGAGAGAAGAGAAGAAGAGGAAGAGGAAGAGAAGAGGAAGAAGAAGAAGAGAAGAGGAAGAAGGAGGAGCCAAGATCAAAGCCAAACTAAGGTATGGAACTACATGGGCTTTTAAAGCTTGGAATTGTTTTTCCATACAATTGATGATTATTAGTTGTTCCCAAAACCTAGGGTTTTGTTGGGATTTCTTCCTAACCCTAGAATTCTTAAAAGTAAGCTTGGTAAAAACTCTAAATCCACAAGAAAAGTAGGAAATCCTCCCTTTGAGGGTGGATTCTGTTACCAGATACAATCGAAGTTAGGTTTAGACTAAACCCTAACAAATCCTTGGTTTAGCTTATGTATGGAAGCAAGCACCCATATTAGAATGGTTTTTGAAGAAACTCATGATAGGTCTTTGAAATAAGATAAGTATTTGAATGATAAATTGAGTAGAAAAGAGACTGCTAAGATGAATCATGGTCTTTGAAGTGTATGAATATAGAGTTGAATCGAGGATCAAAAAATATGGAAAAATGTGAGAAAACACCCATTCGGGCATTCTGTGTCTTCTACCGGTACAAGTTGAAGTTCTAATGGTGCAACTTGATTCCGTCGATTTTAATATTCTACCGTAGAAGTTAAGCCCTACCGGTACAACTTGTTCTCCTTTGGGTTTCTTTCCTATTTTGACCAGTTTTTATATTTTCGCCATAACTTGCTCATTTCTTATCCGGGATTTGAGTGATTCAAGTGGCCACTTAAAAATAGACTCAAGGAGAACAAACATATTTAATAAGTATCTCCAAATTCTGACTCTAAGTGGCCCAAAATTCACTCCTTCCAAAAGCGCCATGTTCAAGTCAAATTCTGCATCCATTGAACATAGAGTGTCCGAGTTGTTCAGACGACCCCGAGTCTCTGGTGGGTTCAATTGCGATTCCAGTTGGAATAGAACCCTAGAAGCACCTTAGCTTTAAATAAGTACAAGGACCTATTGTCAAAATATGGTTAAGACCCTGCAAATGAGTAATACAAATCTGTCTAGAAAATCGGTAAATGACTAGTTGGCATAAAATGCCATAACTTTAGTTTGATGATCCGATTGGATTTCGATTCCACTCTTAAATAAACTAGATTCATAAAAAGAAATTAGAATATATGAATGAGGTGTGTGATTCAGACATCATACTTCATAAGTATATGAAGTGCTATATGTAATAGCCATGAAACAAGGAATATATAGAAAAATGCAATATGTATACGGGTTCATAAAACATGAATATGATATGAGTATAGGATATGTCATAAGAATGATAGGTATAAGTTATAAGATATGATAGGATATGTCATAAGATATGATAAATACAAGATCTAATTAGATAGGCACATATGAATATAAGAGTGATACAATGTGAACATATGATTGTCATGCATAAAAACAAATGCATGGAACATGATAGAAATATAGAAAGTATGAATAGATAAAGACATGACAAGAATACTTAAATGATAGGAATATATGATAGTTACACCGAAATGAATAAAAATGGAAACATAGTTAGGAACACATGATAGGAATATGTAAATGCTAAGACCAATAGAGATAAGCAAAAGATGACAAAGCATAGAAATGAGTACACGTGCATGAATGATAGGTACATGTATTAATATATGAATGAGTAAAAGTATACATGATAGGAATATAGAAAGTACAAGAATAGTTAAATCATGATAGAAATGTATAAATGTTATAATGCATGACTGATATAACGGAATATGAATAGATAAAGATATATATGACTACATGAATACAAGAGTGCATAGATGCATTCATGAAATATGATAGACAAAACTAAATGATAGAAAAAGATATGACTATATGTAATATAGAGATATATGAGAACCGTAATATAAAACTACAGATATGAGAACGAATACGTAGAGTGAAAGTAATGATAGTATATATGCATAAGCATACCATAATAGTTATTCATGCTTATGAGATATGTACGTAAAAATGTAATAAAGCCGATTGTCCGTTTAGGACCTAGTAGAGGGATAGATAGGCATGCCTATAGGAAGATACGTATGTCGCAAGATATTCATAGACAGTATATTGAGGCCTGCTTAGCGATGATATAGATCCCGTTGGGATCAGGTGGCCCCGCAAGGTCACCAATAGATGAGATCACCGTCAGACAAAGGATAGTACCTCCGGGTACCGATAGTTATTATGACATAGGTCACCGTCTGCATGCTGATGATACCTTCTGGGTATTATCAGACAAAGATCACGCCGTATTGAAGATATAATTTCTGCACACATAGTTTCCCGTATCCGCTCTAAGGTATTTTGCGTACATGAAACCAAAAAGGAAATGATAAGGAATAGAAGATATGACCGATATGAGAAGCATAGCATCAAGTATGCGAAGGAAAAAGTACGTACAATTACAAGAACAAGTAGTACTTATAAATTGATATGTAAATAAGTATATGAACACAAGGAAAGTAATAAAAGTATACAAAAGCACAAAGTATAGGATAGATAGAATGTAAGAACGTACAAATGTATGGGGAAGTATAGAATAGTACAGTGTAACAGATATGAAAAGTACAAGATGAACACCTATAATAGGAAAGTATACAATAGTACAAGTATTAAAGTGAAGAATGCAATAAATCAAAGAACCTAAAGATGAAAAAGACATAGACTAGAGACATGATATGTAACCTGAAAAAGATTAGGAACATTGAAAAGACATATGACAAGTGTGAAAGATAAACACATGACAAGTATAGGAATATGCAAAGTATAG